>JASDQU010370700.1:54871-66162 GCA_032191745.1 Picea mariana | reverse complement strand
AACATTGTGTTGGGTGCAGACTGGCTAAGGACTTTGGGTCCCATTCTCATGGATTTTCAGAACTTAACCATGCAATTCGACCAAGGATGCCACCAATATAAATTCCAAGGCATCACTGTTGGTTCGCCTGAGGTCATCAGTTCTCATCGCATGGAAAAACTACTCAAAAAAGGTCATTCTAGTGTCATTGCCCAACTCCATGCCATACAAGCCACATAGACACCCCCAGTGCCCCAAGACCTCCAAGCCCTCCTTTCTAAACATCAAACGGTATTTTCCACTCTCGGAGGACTCCCTCCTTGCCATGGTGTTCATGATCATTCCATTCCCCTTGTCCCAAGAAGCCTTCCCCCCAATATCCGTCCATATCGCCACCCCTTTGCACAAAAAAATGAAATTGAGAAAATGGTCTAGGAACTCCTTACTGTAGGCTTTATCCGTCCTAGTACGAGCCCTTACTCATCTCTGGTTTTCATGGTACTGAAGAAATAAGGTTCTTGGAGAATGTGTCCTGACTTCCGTTCTCTCAACAAACTGACCATCAAAGACAAATTTCCCATTCCTGTCATTGATGACCTCCTAGATGAATTGAGTGGCACCCAATTCTTTACCAAACTTGATATTCACTTGGGCTATCACCAGATACATATGAAAGAGTCCGACATCCCCAAGACTGCCTTTCACACTCATGAGGACCACTATGAGTTTTTGGTCATGCCCTTTGGCTTGTGTAACGCCCCCTCCACCTTCCAGAGCCTCATGAACCATGTCTTCCACACTTTTCTCCGTCATTTTGTCTTAGTTTTCTTTGATGATATCCTCATCTATAGAAAAACCTGGTCATACCATCTTACTCATGTGGATCAAGTTCTCTGCCTACTCTCTCAGCACCAAATTTTCCTGAAATAGTCTAAATGTGCTTTTGGTGCCTTAGAAGTAGAATACTTGGGTCATCTGGTGGGAAAGGATGGCATCAAGGTGGACCCGAAAAAGATTGAAGCTATGCAATACTGGCCGCACCCAAAGACTCTCAAAAGCTTGCATGGATTTTTGGGCCTACAGGGTATTATCGCAAGTTTGTTAAGAACTACAGAAAGATTGTAGCACCTCTCACGACTCTCCTTAAAAAGAACTCTTTCACTTGGACTCTAGCAACTACTTAAGCTTTTCAAACCTTGAAGACGGCCATGTGCACCACTCGGTTCTGGCCCTTCCCGATTTCACAAAGACCTTTGTGTTGGAATGTGATGCCTCGGGGAAAGGAATCTACATTGTCCTTATGCAAGAGGGTTGACCTTTGTCCTTCACCAACAAGCAACTGTCTAAAAGGAATCTAGGCAAACCCATTTATGAAAAAGAAATGTTGGTGATTCTGCATGTCATTGAGCTGTGGTGTCCTTATCTCTTGGGGCAACGCTTCCAAATTATGACCGACCATCAAAGCCTCAAGTACTTTCGGGAACAACGCATTTCCTCCCAGGAGCAACAAAAATGGGTGACTAAGCTCTTTGGATATGATTATGAGATCATTTACAAGAAGGGCAAAGAAAATGTCGTGGCGGATGCATTGTCCCAGAAATATGAAGACGAAGGATCCCTTTTTTCTCTTTCCTTCATTGTACCCGATTGGCTCCAAGCTGTGCGCCAAGAATGGCTTCAAGATCCCAAAAGTTTGCATCTGATCCAGCAAATGCAGGACCAGGATCTGGCTCACCCAGGGTACTCCTGGCTCCAAGATGAGCTTCGATACAAAGCCCTCTTGTATTTAAGTAAACAATCCAAGCTCAAATCCACGGTACTTTCTGAGCTTCATGCTACACCCACAACAGGGCACTCAGGGTTCACCAAAACATATGACCGTGTCAAACGTTCTTTTTTCTAGGATGGTATGAAACAGGACATCCGTAAGTTTGTTGTTGAATGTGAGGTGTGTCAACTCAACAAGGGAGAACCAGTCAAATCTCTGGGCACCCTCCAACCACTTCCGATTCCCCCTGTTATTTGGAAGGATATCTCTATGGACTTTATTATAGGCTTACCCAAATCGGGGAATAAATCAGTCATAATGGTGGTGGTGGATCTCCTTTCCAAGTATGCTCATTTTTGCACTCTTCACCACCCATTTACTGCATCCACAGTGGCTCAAATTTTGATGGACTAGGTCTTCAAGCTTCATGGCATGCCGCACTCTATTGTTTCTGATCATGACCCAACTTTCACCAGCAATTTTTGGCAAGAATTGTTTAAGCTACAAGGCACACAATTGCATCTCAACTCAGCATATCATCCCCAGATGGATGGTCAAACGGAAGTTGTCAACAAGTGTTTGGAAACATATCTGAGGTGCTTTGCCTCTAAAAAACAACACTAGTGGGCTCAATGGTTACCCCTAGCCGAATGGTGGTACAACACTACATACCATACAACCACTTGCATGACTCCTTTTGAAGCGGTATATGGACAGAAGCCACCTTCAGTTCTCTCATACTTACTGGGTACCTCGAAGGTCCAAGCAGTTGACCAAACACTTACAGTCCGAGAGGATATCCTTCAAACCCTTAAAGAGAACTTGGTCATGGCACATAATCGAATGAAGCAGCAAGTAGATCAAGGTTGCTCTGAACATCAATTTGCAGAAGGGGATCAGGTGTTTCTGAGGCTGCAACCATACNTCAGAAGCTAGCACCCAAATTTTATGGCCCTTACACAGTTCTCAAGCGTGTGGGACAAGTCGCATATCAGTTAGCTCTGCCCAGTCAATCGAAGCTACATCCTGTTTTTCATGTTTCATGCTTGAAGAAGGTGATTGGAACCAGGTACAAAATTCAAACCAACCTTCCAGAGTTAGCTGAAGAAGGATCCATTTGGCTATAGCCAGAAGCAGTTTTGGACCAGCATGAGCGTCGCCTGCATCAGAGAACCATCAAGGAAGTGCTAGTATAGTGGAAAGATATGACTCCGGCAGATGCCACTTGGGAACCAACTACCATTCTGCAGCAGTTTACACATCTCAAGCCTTGAGGACAAGGTTGTTTTTAAGGGGGCTTACATGTTAAGGTCCTAACCCGCACATAGGTAGATCAATGCATTCAAATGTAATAAATGTCAATATTAATAAGGCCTTTCAATAAAATAGAATAAGGCGGATGTAAGAAGACCTAATAGAAGATTTCACTTCTAGAAGGATCTTCCTCTAGATGCTTCTCTTAATAGACATATTTAGTATAAATAAGGATCGACGGTATGAAAACCCTAGCTTGGATATTATTGTAATAGAGCGCTGCTCGACTGGAGGTTGCCCCCTCGAAAAGGCCTGTGAACATTGCTTTCTGAATCAAAGTGTTATTTCATTTGTTGTTCTCATATTATTTATGTGTTATTGTGGAGATTATGCTGGTTATATTACTGTTATTCTTCCATTTCTAGCATTTTATTTATGTTCTGCGTATTTCTTATATCTGGTATCTTGCATATTTTTTAGCAGTAGTTCAGTTATTCCTTTATTTTTCGTTTTCTTTTTAGCATTTTAGATTGGCCAATGGAGCCATTAAACCCGTCAGAATAAGTTACATCAAACGGCTTGGGTTATTTAGACAACCCCAGACCAGACTCATTCTTCTAGTTGACAGACAGTCAATTTCGCCCACCAACAAATGGCGCAGGAAGGAGGGCCTGAATACAATTGATGGCACATGGAATTCGCAAGACTCCTCCCCCACACACTCGCTCCCCTATAGTAAAGTGGATTCGTTCAGACAAGAATGTTACTTCTAAAAGAACAACTACCTCGAATGAAAATCCCTAGATTCTCGGTGAGTCGGTAACACCAAACCCTCAAGGAGCCGACGTAAAATAAATTGTTTGTTAGTCACTCTTAAGGACACACAGTGCTTTGGCCCATATCAAACAACCTGTTAGGCTACATAATCAACCCTTATATTTCTCTAATATCAGAGAACAACTTGAAGGCACTGGTCTTCTTTTAAACCCTCTAGGAGATGATATTATCAATCCTACTGATACACCTACTCTTGGAGCTAGAGGATCTGGTACTCCGCCTTCCCCACCTCATTCATCTCCATCCTCTTCAGGAGGAGAATATTCTGATGAAGGCAGTTCCTCGTCTAAACCATCTCAGCTTTCGACACCACCTACACCCATGGAGAACCAAAACAATCCTGCCAGGTCGTGGCTTGATCAAGATGTTGTGGTTGTACCTGGACCCCAACACCCTTTACCAAAACACTTAGAGAAATGGTTACCTAAGTTCGATCGATATTCTAAGAAAATCGTCGAAGATCACATAAATAAATTTATGCTAGCCATTAGACTCCGAAGTGTAGAACATGAAGATGTAGTATGTAGAATTTTTCCTTACATGTTTGAGGGAAATGCCTCTACATGGTATTTCTCCCAACAACCTCACACCATTGTATATTGGGATAGATTCAAAACCTGTTTCTTAGAGAAGTTCAGAGATGATAGATCTCCTGAAGTATTAGATATGGAACTTTCTAGATTAAAAATGAACCCTGAGGAGAAAGTAAAAGATTTTAACCAAAGCTTCCTCACATTAAAAAAATGAATTCCCATTGATTCAATGCCCATGGAAAGCCTTATTGTAGCATATTACACTAAATCTCTACATAATAATATAGAAATTTGGGTAAAAAGATATAAGAAGTCCACGTTACTGGAAAACTTCGAGGAGGCAAGCCAAATCGAAAAAGATATTTTGAACTTGAAAGATAATCTTAGTAATGAGGCAGAAACAACCCCATCTTATAAGAATAAAATAGAAATTCTTACTAGGCCTCCCCAAACCAAAACCCAATCAGAAACTTCAGACTTAGAAAGTTTGCAAAACGTTGTCCAAAAATTATCGAATCAAGTCGTAGACTTGAAGAGATCGACCAAAGAAGCATCCTCAAGCAAAGCAAGTTTTAAACCTCCTTTTAGAAAGCCTTTTCCCCCCAACCGACCAAATCCGACCCCTGAAGGTCTAAATTTTGAAAGCTTACAATACGCTCTGTAAACTATCCTTGAAGCACATGATACCTTGGTCCCTCCTGAAAGTTCGAAGGACATAGTCGAAGAAGAAGTACTTGAATAAGAGGAATCAGCTCCCAATATCTTTGGGCATTTCTCCGACAACATTTTTCAAGAAAATTTTGAAGTTCTCCATCCTTACAACACCAGAAGAAAAACACAGAGTAAACCCTCTTCCGAAATGAGTAATAATGTGCCCCCGAAACAATTGAAACAAGATGAAACAAAACAGAATTTAGCAACACTAGTTTTAGAGTAATATTTGATTGAAGACCTAAAAAAACTCAGGGCTAATATTTATGTTTACGAATTTTTGAAATTCCCTCTTCTTCTGCAGAAAAAATAGTAAAAACAACAATCAGAACAACAAGAAAATTGCAGAAATCAATTCTAAAACAACTCAAAAGATCCCTACTAAAACGACACCTGAACCCCCAGATGAAAGGGATCTCACTAAAAAAATTGTATCAAATGTAGATAAAGTAGTTTCAGGGACAACGGGTAAAACTCAGCAAAATGTTGTTGTTAATACTTTCAAAAATGTCCCCCTTTTCTTGTTAACTTTTGAAAATTTTAATAGAAATGTACATAATTGCATGGTAGATTCCGGCGCATCATCGAATGTGATGTCTTTATCCATTTGCCAAAAAATTAACGTAGAAGTTCATCCTTCTAGTCTTAAAATCATTCAACTCGATCGGACGAATGTTAAGGTAATTTGTGAACTAAATAATGTGCTCGTTAGGTTATCTTTTAATCCTAAGGCTCACCAGATTATTGACATAATTGTTGTTGACATCCCTGAAGTTTATGGTTTATTTTTTAGCGGGGATTGGTCCAAGAAACTACATGGTTACTTTGCAACAGATTGGTCACATTTATGGCTGCTAGAAAATGGACAATCAAACAAAATTAGGATTAACTGTGAATGTTATCTCAAGCACACCATGATGGATTTGAATGATACAAATGAAACATTTACTACTTCCACTAATTCACTTGAAATGCAAGGAATGAACACCTTCTTTGGTAATTCCATGGCTAAAACTTCCCCCATCACCAACCAAGAGAAACAATCAGAGGTCATGACCTATACTCAAT
Organism: Picea mariana; assembly: GCA_032191745.1. Taxonomy (NCBI): domain Eukaryota; kingdom Viridiplantae; phylum Streptophyta; class Pinopsida; order Pinales; family Pinaceae; genus Picea; species Picea mariana. Next base: position 60,012 of record JASDQU010370700.1, on the reverse strand, counting down.
CAACAGCCTTTTCAAATGTGCAAAACACTGCTGACGAAGCTCAGATATGGTCACTTTACTTCGATGGAGCCAAATCCAAGGAAGGAGCCGGTTCAGGATGTGTACTCATCAACCCCGCAAGTAATAAGACTTTCATTACCTATCGATTAGAGTTTGAGTGCACTAATAATACTATTGAATATGAAGCAGTTCTACAAGGGATTAAGAAAGCCTTCGATATGGACGTAACAAATTTAATAGCATTCGGTGACTCGGAAATCTTGGTCAAGAAGGTAAAAAATTCCATACACTACTTGTCACCACATCTGAAAAGTTACCAAACCGAGGTATGGAGTTTGATACAAAAATTTTCAGCATTTAACATCAATTCTATTCCTAGACTAAGTAATTCGAAAGTTCATTTATTGGCTAATGTCGCTTCCAAACTTTTTTCCTGTAGAAGGTCTTTCTCCTAATGAATTTTCGATTGAATTATTGTTCAGGCCGTCGATCCCAGACAACATCACCAATTGGAGAGTGTTCGACGATGACTAGCAGATCATCATCTCCATGCATATGGAGGACACTTTCCAAGGTGCAATTATCGATGCAGGGACTCACAATGAAATCTATGTAACTTCACGGTAATATCATTGTAAAACAAATAGTTCTTCCTTTACTTACGAAATGATAAATCTAGGTACTGAGGATAATCCTCAAAAGATCAATTTGGCAATGGGATGCTCTGAGCAAGAATGACCCACTTTTATAAAACTATTTAAAGAATTCAATGATGTTTTTCCCTGGACATATGATGATTTAAGAACTTTTGATCCTAATATAATACAACATATCATCCCCATGAAACTGCAAACTCAGTATTTTCAACAAAAATTAAGAAAGATGCACCCCAAATTGGAACCCACTGTCAAGAAAGAACTAAACAAATTATTAAATGAAAAGATAATCTTCCCAGTGAGACACACACAATGGGTGTCCAACCTAGTTCCTGTAAGGAATAAAAGTGGTGAAATCTGACTCTGTGTCGATTTTCGTAACCTAAACCAAGTGTTTGATAGAAACAATTATCCCGTTCCTCCAATGGAACAAATTCTTCAACAGATATCTGGTTCCGAAAGACTATCACTACTGGACGATTTTTCAGGATACAACCAAGTCCTCATGTCTCCAGCAGACCAGTTAAAAACCACTTTTTGTACCCCATGGGGAACTTATGCCTACAGGAAGATGCCTTTTGGGATTATAAATGTTGGGGCCACTTTCCAGAGAGAAATGGATATTGATTTTCGTGGTCTCATAAATCAATCTGTAGTGGTTTATCTTGATGACATTACCGTTTTCTCCAAAAACAAGAAAGATCACTTATCTCACCTTAGGGTTGTCCTAGAACGATTTCGCAAGTACGACATATATCTCAACCCTAAGAAGTCAATATTTGTAGTGGAACAAGGAAAACTTCTTAGGTTCATAGTATCCAATGACGATATGATCATCGATCTCAAAAGAACTCAAGCCATTTCCAAACTCCCCGCCTCCTCCAAAAAATCTATGCAATCCTTTTTAGGAAAAATTAATTTTGTCAAAAGGTTTGTCCCAAGTTTCTCAGAATGGTAAGGCCATTGCAGAATTTAATTAAAAAGGATGTTCAATATCGTTGGGGACCATAGGAAAATCAAGCCTTTGGTTCCATCAAAAAATCCATAGTGAAAGCCCCTTCCTTGATGAGTCCTCATTTCTCATAAGATTTCACTCATTACACTTTTGCCTCTAACCGATCTTATGCTACTATGTTGACCCAAAAGAACATTGAAAGAAACGAAATCCCCATTGTCTTCATGAGATCATATTTCAAAGGAGCAGAGCTTAACTACCCAACTATAGATCAACAGGCTTATGCAGTTTTCAAAGCAGTGAAACATTTTCGATCATATTTTCTGAAATCCAGAACTAAAGTCATTGTCCCTTATTCTGCTATTAGAAACTTGTTAGTACAAAAGGAATTGGGTGGAAAACGGGCAAACTGGATGACATCGTTACAAGAGTATGACCTAGAAATAACCCATGCACAAATTGTCATAGGTCAAGGCCTATGCAAACTAGTGGCTAATTCAGTTGAAGAACGACGGAGTAAAATTAAAGTCTCAACTGTAAATCAGCATAGTGAAAATCAGATCTGTTGTACACAAGTTGTTGCTAATTATTTGTTTGATGATATTAAGTTTTATTTAACACACGGTTCTACTCCTCTCCATCTTGATCTAAAAAAGAGAAGAGCATTAAGGTTAAAATCTGCACCTTTCCAGTTGGTAAATGACGTATTATTCCATAAGAATTTTGATAGTGTTCTCATGCGTTGTTTGGAAAGAGATGAAGTAGAKAAAGTATTATCTGAACTTCATGTAGGTGAAGCTGGTGGAAACTTCAGTGGAGACACCACTGCTCACAAGGTATTAATGGTTGGGTACGATTGGCCCATGTTTTCCAAAGATGCCCATGGATTATGTTGTAAATGCATAATCTGCCAAAAGGATGYTGGATGAGTAAAAAAGGTAGCATTCCCCTTGCATCTTGTTTCGGTGGATTCACCTTTTTAGCAGTTGGGTCTTGACATCATAGGGCCAATTAACCCCACTTCTTTACAGCAGCATAAATACATCATTACAACAATGGATTATTTTACCAGATGGTCCAAGTCTATACGRCTAAAAGTGATAAACACTAATCAGGTGATATATTTCCTTAACATGAATATCATTACTAGATTCGGCATTCCCRAATGTTTGGTCTTTGATAATGCTTCTTACTTTTTGTCCCTCGATATGAGTGTTTTTTCTTTGGAGAAAGGGATCAAACTTAAGTATTCTTCCAGTTATTACCCCCAAGGAAATGGCCTAGCAAAATCAACGAATAAAAATTTAATCAAGATCATCAAGAGGACAGTTTCTGAAAACCACAAGAGTTGTCACAACGCGCTTTTTAATGCACTATGGGCTGATAGGGTGACTCTGAAAACCTCTTTTGGTAATTCTCCTTTATTTCTCATCTACGGAAGAGAAGCAATTATCCCTCCTCATGTTCTTCTTCCCTCTTTACAATTATAACATAAAGTTTAGAAAGAGGACTGCCCTCCTCTTGAAAGTCGAATTAATGCCTTGTTGAAATTAGAAGAAGTAAGAGCACAAGCAAAGGAGAGACTGGATCAGCATCAACATATTGTGAAAGGATGGGTTGATTCAAACTCTTCTTCAGATAGGAACTTCGAGGTAGGATATTTGGTTCTCAAGTGGGATAAACCTCACGAAAGAAAAGGGCAACACACCAAGTTCTAGAACCTGTGGTGGGGGCCTTTCGTAATCGTTGAAAAACTAGGTCCCAGCTCCTTTCATCTACAAATTTTAGAGGGATAKCTAGACACCTTCCCAGTGAATGGCCAAGCTCTTAAGAGGTATTTTTCCTGATAAATTCCAGACCCACCTTTGTACATAATTTTTTTGTTTTCATTTTGTTTTCTGGTTTTTGGTTCCTTTCATTTTGTTTGTTTTCGTTGATCTCTAGATAAGCTTATGTCRGTGTCACCTTTTAGTTCATGAAGGGAAACCAAAATTCCTCATTATGCAACAACAGTTAAGGTCTTTCAAAGCRTCAATGCTATAACTTGCCTAAACGTAGACTAGATGAAGAAACTTTCTATTCAGAATAGGTTTCATGGTTTCACTTTATAATTATGAGAAGACACGACCATCATTAAATCTCTTTATGTTGTCCTTGTTTTAAACAAAAAAACTCAAGTATGCCTTCATGTCCTCAAAAAATTAGTCTCATCAGAAAACTAATTTCAGATCGTAATGAAGGTTATCAAGCATTAAATTAAAGGCTGAGAAATATCAAGTGTTCTTAAAAATGAAATTTTCAGCATCACCCCGCTCTTATGAAGACTATTAAATTTATGCCAAATTGAAAAAACATTATTGTGGGAAGTGTTTGTAAACCCATCAAGATACTAAACAGGTCTGCTGGCAGTGGGTAAATGCATACATTATGACAAGACAACTTCGTCTAGGTACTGAATAGGCCTGTTTGCAGCAAAGCGATGTCGGGTTCAAGAAAATTATCAGGTATAAATTTTGATATCAGTCATAAGTGTCCTTCATTTGTACTGAAATTTCTTGGACATGACAGAGGCGTCAGAGTGGGGTAATTGACATCCCTATCGTAGCTATGAACGACTGCTGGCAGCAGTGGCCCTGTCAACAGTATCAAAGCCATTTGAATTGAATATCGTTGCTCTCGTAATTAAAATTTCTCACCGGATTTCATTTAAATAGGAATATATCTGAAGCTGGACTATGAAATGATTGTTGAAATTTGATTGAGATGTTTGATTTCCTTCAATTGTTCTTTGACCTGTAACCATTCTAAGCAGTACTAACATGAACTCATTGGTGATGCACAGATAACTAATTCTCCCAGTAAGTCGCCATTGTTGGTAGCCCTACATGATTTTTTCTTTTTCAAGTGACAAATGACAATTCCTGTCGCTGCCTACACCTCATCCTGTAAATATTGTTATTTGAAGGTGACTATTCGGTTGTAAAAAGGATGTTTTGATTGCTCCTATTTATTTTTATCTTGCATTTTCGTGCTTGATTCATGACTGAAAGCATGAATCAAGCATTAAAACTTAAAATCATATTGCAATTCTATCTAAGGCTTGGACTTTAAAAGGGTCAATGTGCTTACATCTCTTTTCATAAATTTTGTTTTGCTTTGAGCTTATAATATATCAATGAAATACTTATTTTGAGTTTCTCTTGGATTGTAAGTTTATATTTTGGATCCTTTGTAAATATACCAAGAATTGATTGGCTTTGGTTTACAAAAACACACACACACACACACACACACACACACACACACACACACACACACATATATATATATATATATATATATATATATATATTAACCTTTGCAAATCAAATATACTCATTATTTGTCATGGAAATCAAACACACCCTGATCGTACCCTATACTTCATTTTAGCTGACAGTTTGAATTGACGGACATCTCATGACAGATCAAGGTCTAGTGTTATACTCTATATCCAAAACGTTCATCACCAGAAGTTCCTGAATTTCGTG
>JASDQU010370700.1:33340-48218 GCA_032191745.1 Picea mariana | reverse complement strand
GGAATAACATGGTGATTGAAATTTTGAATCATGAAGAATGCAAGAATCCATTACCACATTTACGAAATATGTGTTTTGATGAGTTTCCTGAACATCTGTGAGGAGTAATAATGTGGTCTTCAAGTGTCTAAAATGACACAATTGGAGATTAGAGAATAATTAGGGATGTTTGAATGCTTATGAGATATGTGTCAAGTGAATGAAAAGCTATATGTGTGAAGGGATATGTGATAAACATATATTATGTGATAAATAGATATTGTTGGGCAGCGGAAACAAAACATAGCATAAAACACAACATAAACAAGAAAGATCAAACATGCATTAAACCAAACACAACAAACACACAATTGACATAGTCATTTATATGGAAACCTAATAAGGGAAAAAAACACTGAAAAATATAATCAATATTCTTTTTATTCAAGGGAGAATTACAATAGCCTAATCGATATTCTTTTTATTCAAGGGTGAATTACAATAGCCAACCCAGGCATACAACCATCCTCTCCTCTCATATAGACAACACCTCAATATTGTGTCTTTCTCTCACACCTCGCTACACATTTCACTCTACCTCTATGGGTATGCTCACATGTATAAAAGCTATCACTCATTTATACAAATTGATCATGAATAGATCACATAGTTACACGAGTAGTTCATAAATAGATTTCATGCATGGACATTAATATAGTTGCATGCATGTTCATGTCATGTGACTGCATGGGGAAATTCGTTGGCATGTTTCCAACAATCTCCACCATGACAACAATTTACCTGATATATCATGCCCTTAATTAATTCATCCATCACCTTTCTTATAAGACAAGCCAAACACCATCATAGCTCTGCAACTTCTCTAACAATACCGTTACATTAACATGCCTGCACAATTCAATCTTGTATGGGCCATTCTATCTCCATAAGTAACATTTCTAATAAACCGATTCACTTGTCCAAATCTCATGAATCATAGCCACAAACCAAATCATTGCAACCACATTTTTCCATGTGTCTACTGACACCACCAACTACATGTGAAATGTTGACCATTTCTCCATCGCAATCATCAACCTTCCTACTAGCATATAATACTCGAGACATATAGCCCTTTTCTTCTTCATTAATTAGGACATAAATCTGAAGAGAATTTACAATGGAATGCCAAATGGATTTTACCCGTTTCACATTATTCATACTAAATTTCATGAGTATCTTCACCACATACTTTTGTTGTGATAACCAAGATTATCATATTTTCTGTCTATGTTTATTTCCATGCCCAAGACTTATTTTGTTGCTCCCATGTCCATCTTAACAAACATCCTAACCAACCGAGCCAACATGTTGACCTCAACCATGCTTGTGATTGCAAAAAGTATATAACAACAAGATAATGAATATAGCATAAACACAATGTTTATACTCACTTCTTGTAAAATTTGGCTCACCATGAAGGAATCAAACATCTTGTACCATTCTCCTAGCATGCTTCAGGCCATACAATGATTTTTGAGTTTTCAAACAAATCTTCTGTTGTGATTCTGAAACTAACCGTTCTAGTTGTTCCATATACATCCCCTTATCCAAAAAACTCCATGTAAGACAATTTTAATAACTAGTTGTACTATCACAACAAGTGCTAACACAACATGAATAGAAACAAACTTTTAACAATCGGTGAGAAACTTTCATGGAAATCAATACCTTCCAAATACATTTCTTCTACCATCCATGCTTTGAACCTTTCATATTTTACTATGTTTGATTTTATAAAAGAAGATTCATCAAACAATGCATCTTTGTCCATGATGATTCTGTGGGTAGTAGGATCCCACAATCTTCACCCCTTAACATCATCACCATATCAAATATCTACCTGTTTGATTTGATCTGAGTCATGCTTAGATTGCTAATAAAAAACATAAGCATCACAACCGAATAATTTCACATTTGAGTAATTACCAGATGACCTGTTCATACCTCTTCATCGTTCTTCTTGTCTTTTTCAACCGATGGTGACCAAGTTACTAGATAACACAACCGCTTATGTCCACAACTATTGCTACAACTTGACATTACTGAACATGACTATTTTATCCCAACTTCCTTGCAATACTTTCCAAGTTCCATGGATATGAACATACCTTCATCATAGATTATCAAACACTTGATTGATCTGCCAACGTATCAGCCTTTCTACAGACCCACCTTTCTAAATTGGACACATTGCTCCACCTTGAACTTTGCATTCGAACAACTTTGACCAAATCTGAACAAACCGACCAAATAAGCCTTCACCGCTTACCTCTAGGCCCATTTACAATGGAGTTCACCAAGTATTTTATAAGCTTCATTACATGCAATCCATGGACATAATACCACGGGATACCCAAAAACAAATGGACCCGAAAAACCACCTTCTTTGATCTAAAAACTGATTTCCATTAACTCTTTCACCGAGTCAAGGTTAACCCAACATACATGCCCCCCCACATATTCAATCTACCTAAATCTACTTCTAGACTTTTCATAGGTGACCCGATAAACTAGGGGTACGCATGCATATCCAGGTCTTAGACATATGTCCATTTACATGCAATCAATAATTTCTACAAATCCAAAGTAAATACATTTTTTTTTTGTTTCTCTTACGGTGACTCAACCATCACCGACCTACACCTTCTCTGTGAACACAGGTGGAGAGACACAATAGACAGACAAAACTTCATCAATCATACATGTAGTTGAATTTTCTTTTTTTGTGGAGTCCTCTTTGGATGTTTCTTGTCTTTTCCAACAATCCTTCTTGAGATGACCAGATTTTCCACAAAACCAACATTTTTCCTTACCCTTACTATCTTTTGACTTAGACCCGGTTGTACCTTTATGACCTTTCCCTCCTTCAGACTTGGTTGTACCTTTCTGATCTTTCCCTCCTTCTGTAGATCGACCTTTGAACACCATTGTTTTTGTTGTTGAGGTTTTTTTACTGGATGTTTTCCTCATCTCCTTAGACAACAAAGCTCCCAGAAAAATGTCATAATCAATGACATATGTTGTGTTAAACAAAAAAATTGTGACCAGATGATCCCAAGACTCAGGCAACGAACATAATAGCGTAATTGCCTTATCCTCATCTTCGAACTTTACTTCCATATTGGTTAATTGACAAATCAGAGTATTGAAGACATTTAAGTGATCAGTAATTTCCATACCTTCTTTCAACCGCAAGATGTACAGTTGCCTCTTCAAGAACATTATGTTTGACAAGTTCTTTGTCATATACAGACTGACCAGTTTGGTCCACAAACTTGTTGTTTTTGTCTCATCAACGATGTTAAACAACACCTCATCTACCAAACACAAACAAATAGTACTGAGCGCTCTTGCATCCAAATCCTCGCATTCATCGTTTATCATGTTTGTTGGTTTCTTTGACTTTCCATCCAAGGCCTTTTGGAATCCTTGTTGCACAAACAGATCTCACATCTTGAGCTTCCATAGTGCAAAGCTATTCTTACCACTGAACTTTCCCACCTCAAACTTGGAACTCTGCACTTTCGCCATTAGCAAAAACAACCGTCCAAAAGAAAATCATAGCTTCTATGTGCATGTGACCGCATGAGGAAATTTATTGCCATTAGATTTGAATTCTAACCATCAAACCTCATTTTTCTTCATTTTTTTTCAAAAAAAACACAATGAACCATTCAAATTGCCTAACAAAAATTCCAATTCACTTAGAAAAATACATACATATAAAAATTCTGAGATCACAAAACCGCAATAATATTTTTTTCTTTCGGTTATAAAATAATTAAAAAAAAATGGATACAATGAAAAATTCAAATTGCGGACAAAAATCCGATTTCACTCTGAAAAATACACGCATATAAAAGCTCTGATATTACTAAACCAGAAAATTCGTTTTGTTTGTCTAAACAGCTATTTGAATAATCTTTTTTCTTTTTCTTCTCCATTAATTATTATATATATATATATACATATATATATATATATATTATATTTTACTACTTTATTCATTCATCAATTTTTTTATTATATTTTACCACTTAATTCATTCATCAGTTCCATTAGTTATCCACATAATTTATTCATTTATCACTTCTTTAGTTATCCATTAAATTTATAAACTTATACACAAGTTATATCCACAAAATTTATCCAAGTTATTCTTGTTATCCACAAAATTTATCTACATTATGCTTAAATATAATGTAAATTTATTTGATTCCACTTATATTCCAAAGCTATTTATATTTATATATGGACAAATTATATATGAACGACGGAGTGCTTTAATAACTATTTCTATATCTAATTTAAAGGCTGATACTTATGGTGCACGAAAGGCGTTGTAGATATTCCAAAGCTATTTATATTTATATTTGGACAAATTATATATCACGAGGGAATGCTTTAATAACTAGTTCTATACCTAATTTAAAGGCTGATACATTATGGTTCAGGAAAGGCGTTGGCAGCAGTAGAGAATGGAGAATGCAGCCAGAGGTTCAAATATAGGGGTGAATGCTTCAAAATTCCTGATCAATCCATTACTAAGAAAGGAAGTTACATCAACTGATTACAAATAGAGAGTTCGGCCAATAGAGGAAGATACAGGTAAAATTCCAGCGCTCATGCAGCCATAGAAACTTTGACGCATTTTGTTATTGAAAATTTCGTTAGGTAGCATGGGGCACTCTTATGGGGCACTCTTCTAAATGTTAGGTACCATAAGCAAAACATAACATATAACAGAGCATAAAATAAGTAAGATCATACACTTGACATTGTGATTTATATGGAAACTTAATGAGGGAAAAAACCACTGGCAATAATTATCAATATTCTTATTATTCAAGGGAGAACTACAATAGCCTTCATAGGCATAAAATAATTCTCTTCTCACACACTATGCTCTCTACTCCTTGCACACGCTTGCACTCACATTGTACTCCACCTCTATGGGTATGCTCACATATATAACATCTATCACTCAATTATACAAACTGATCAAGAATAATCACATAGTTACATGAGAAATTCATAAATATATTGCATGCATGTGCATTAACATAGCTGCATGCATGTGCATGTGCATGTGACCACATGAGGAAATTCGTTGGCATGTTTCCAACAATCTCCACCTTGACAATAATTTACCTGATATATCATGCCTTTAATTAATTCATCACCTTTTCTGCAAGCCAAGAGAAGCCAAAAACCACCGTAGCTTTTCTAACAAAATTGATTTCATAAACATGTCTCCAGAATTCACTTTTGTATGGACATTTTCCAAAGACACACCACCTTCATCAACAACCTGTATTACAAAATGGTACTTAACATAAATATGCTTGTCTTACTGTGTTAATATGGATTTCTAGCCAAATGAATAACACTTTGACTGTCGAAAAATACTTTCACCTTGTCCTGCATCCTTCCAAACTCACCCAATAAACCTTGTAACTAAATTGCCTCCTTGCATGTATGTGAAGAAGCCATATACTCTGCCTCTGTAGTGGATAAAGAGACTACGTTTTGAAGCTTTGACATCCAACTAACATGTTCCTACAAGAGTAAAGACGTATCATGAACTGGATCTTCTTTTGTCCAAGTCACCTACAAAATATGAATCTACATAACCACAAACTGAATCTCTAGAACCATCATAGGTGATAGAATATTTTTTTGTTCCTCTAAGATATCGAAGCACCCATTCACTTCTTCCCAATGTGTTTTTCCTGGATTTTCCATGTATCGACTAAAAACACGAACTGCATGTGAAATATCCGGTCTAGTACTTACCATCGCATACATCAAACTTCCCACTTCATTAGCATATGGTACTCGAGACATATAATCATTTTCTTCATCATTACTAGGACATAAACCTGAAGAAATCTTGAAATGGGAAGCCAAAGGGATATGTATGGGTTTCACATTATTCATACTGAATCTCATAAGTATTTTCTCCACATACTTTTGTTGTGATAACCACAACTTACCATTTTTCCTATCTCTGTGTATCTCCATGCCTAAGATTTGTTTTGCTTCTTCTAGATCCTTCATATCAAATGCACTTGCCAACTGAGCCTTTAACTTGTTGATTTTGACCATGCTCTTTATTGCCACAAGCATATCGTTAACATATAACACCAAAATAATGAACATGTCATTTTCCAACTTTTTAAAGTAAACACAATGATCATATTCACTCGTAAAATTCAGGCTCACCATGAAGGAATCAAACTTCTTGTATCATTGCCTCAGAGACTATCTCAGGACATACAATGACTTCTTGAGTTTGCAAACAAACCTCTTATTGTGATCTTGAACAAACCCTTTTGTTTGTTCCATATATATATCCTCATTTAAATCTCCATGTAGAAATGTTGTTTTAACATCTAGCTTCTCTAACTCAAGATCAAGTAAAGAAACTAGTGCTAACGTAACATGAACTGAAACAAGCTTCACAACTCATAAATACATCTCATGAAAAGCAATACCTTCCTTTTGAGAATACCCTTTTGCAACGTGTCTTTATTTATACCTTCCAAATTTATCATCAGCACCCTTTTTCACTTTGTAGACTTACTTGCAGCCGAGAACCTTCCTGTCCTTTGGAAGTTCTACGATGTCCCATGTTTTATTTCTTTCTAAGGAATCCATTTCTTCTTTCATAGATTTATTCCATTGAACACTTTCAAATAACTTAATTGCTTCCTGAAAACAACTAGGTTCTCCATCAATAGAAACTAAAGCCACATATGAAAAATAATCGTCATAGATTGTAGGAGGATTCCTGACCCATGAAGATCTCCTCGGAAATGGTTGAGCATATCCTTAGTTTCCTGGATATTTTATGCATCTACATATTCATCTTCTTCATCTAGAAGTTCTTCATGCTCCTGTCTTTCTAAAGATTGTTGAGTTTCCAACTGAATTTGCCGAACTTGTGGTACCTGTTCTTATCTCACCTCAACATCTACCAATTCTAATTTTAAGAGTGAGGATTCATCAAATACTACATATCTGCTTATGATGAGTTTGTGAGAAGTGGGATCCCACAGTCTGTACCCCTTAACTCCATCACCATAACCAACAAAGATATATTTATTTTATCTAGGATCTAACTTAGAACGTTCATATTTAGAAATAAGAGCATAAGCATCACAACCAAATATTCTCATATTTGAAAAATCACACGAATGACTTGTCCATCCCTCTTCTGGAATATTACATCTTATTGCAGTTGATGGTGACTAATTTATCAGATAACATGTTGTAAGAACTGCTTCTGCCCACAATTCATGTTAAATCTTGGCATTATTGAGCATGCTCCTTGCTCTCTCTATAAGAGTCCTATTCATGCGTTCAACAACACCATTCTTCTGAGGAGTATAAATCGTGGTCTTATATCTTTCGATCCCAGCTTCATTGCAATAATTCTCAAATTCAACAGATGTGAACTCACCTCCATTATCTATGCTTAAACACTTGATTGACTTGTCAGTTTTCTTTTCAACCAATGCTCTAAATTGATTAAAAGTATTAAATACATAATCTTTTATTTTAAGTAAATAATCCCAAACGTTCGTAGAGTAATCATCAATAAATGTCACAAAATATGACGATCCTCTAAGAGAAACTATAGTGAATGGTCCCCAAACATATGAATGAACATAATCAAGGATTCCTGCTTTAAAAAAATTTCTACATTGTTTTCCAAAAACACAATACTTGAAGAAATTCAAATTCAGAAACTTCAAACTTGGAAATGACTTACAATCAACTAGTACCTTAAGCCCTTTCTTGCTCATATGACCCAAGTGTTGATGCCATAAACAAAAAGAGTCACTTGCATCTTCAGATGCTACCACTACTTGATTTACCTATGTTTTTCCTTCAAGCTGATAAAGGTCCTAATCCTGTTTTCCTTCATGACTACTATGATGCCTTTGGACACCTTCAGTACTCCACCTTGATTTGTACACTTGTAACTAGTAGAATATAGAAATCCCAAAGATATCAAGTTATTTATAAGTTTGGGTACATGTATTACATATGTTAATGTTCTTACAGAACCATCATGCATTTTAATCTGGACGCTACCAACTCCAACAATTTTACAAAAAAAAACATTTCCCATAAAAACAACACCATCATCAATAGATTGGTAAGTTGAGAACCAATTTCTATGAAGACACATGTGGATGGATGCACCAGAATCTAACAACCAATGTTGATGTTAATGTGAAACACCACAAGTAGAAAATACATCATCAACCATACTTGAACTAGAACCTTAACTTGTTTCAACTACATTAGCTTCCTTTGATTCTTTTCTGGAGTCCTCCTTGGATGCATTATGTCTTTTCTAGCAGTCCTTCTTGAGATGCCCATATTTTCTACAGAACCAACATTTCTTCTTACTCTTCTTGTCTCTTGACTTAGAACTTGATGTACCCCTCTAAATTTTCCCTCTTTCTTTAGATCGACCTCTCACCACCATTGCTTCTACTTTTGAGGTTTCTTTAGAGGATTTTTTCATTATCTCCTCAGACAAAAAGTCTCCCACAACAGTGTCATAATCAATGGCATTTGTTGTGTTAAACCACATAGTTGTGACCAAATTATCCCAAGACATAGGAAACGAACACAGTAGTGTAATTGCCTTGTCCTTATCTTCGAACTTTACTTCCATATTAGTTAATTGACAAAAGAGAGTATTAAATGCATTCAAGTGATCAGTAATTTTCATACCTTCTTTCATCCGCAAGTTATACAACTGCCTCTTCAAGAAGATTCAGTTTGACAAGTTCTTTGTCATATACAGACTCTCCAGTTTGGTCCACAAACCTGTTGTTGTCATCTCCTTAGTGATGTTAAACAACATCTCATCTATCAGACACAAACAAATAGTATTGAGGGCTCTTGCATCCAAATCCTCCCAGTCATCCTCTGTCATGCTTGTCGGTTTATTTGAGTTTCCAACCAAGGCCTTTTGCAATTCTTGTTGCACAAGCAGATCTCACATCTTGAGCTTCCATATCGCAAATCTATTCTTACCACTGAACTGTTATCCACCTCAAACTTAGAACACTCAACTTTCTCCATTAGAACAAAAGGGTTCTTGCGCTCACACGAGACCTACACACAATTATCCTTGGATCACCTGCGGCACCTACCCAACCTTCTCTTCGATCCAACGACTAGATTATCTTCTTCTTCGCACTCTGCTCCTTCAACTCTATGCTCTAATACCACTTGTTAGGAAATGAAAGAAAAACATAGCATATAACAAAGCATAAAATAAGCAAGATCAAACATGCATTAAACCAAGCACATCAATCATATCCTTGACACAGTGATTTATGTGGAAAGCTAATGAGGGAAAAAACCACGGGAAATGATTATCGGTATTCTTATTATTCAAGGGAGAATCACAATAGCCTTCATAGCCATACAATCATCCTCTCCTCACACACTCTGCTCTTTTCTCCTTACACACACTTGCACTCACATTGTACTCCACCTCTATGGGTATACTCACATATATAATATCTATTACTCAGATATACAAACTGATCATGAATAGATCACATAGTTACACGAGCAATTCATAAATAGATAGCATGCATCTACATTAACATATATGCATTCATGTGCATGTGCATGTGCCTGTGATCGCATGAGGAAATTCGTTGGCATGTTTCCAACACTAAAAATTCTTGACAAATTGAGTAGATGGGGTACTCTTCCAAAAATTATTGACATATTGAGTGGGCCTGTATAAGTACTATTACATTCTCCAAAGTTAGATGTGAGGGATGACTATGGCTCGAGAGGGATGATACATTGAGAGAAACAACAAATACACAACTAAAGACAAAAAAGCATCTCTTACTCCTAAAGATCAAAAAACAAAGACAAATGGGCATGGATGGATAATAGAAAATTAGATTTCAACCTAATCAAAACAATTAATTTACCATGTAATCATTAATTTGGAATTTGCAACTCTCTTTATTAAAAAAAAGAATAGTAATTCGAAATTTATTATACATTGAGAGGTATGGAATTCTTTAATGATAGATTTAAATTTAAGATGGATTTGAAGTTAAGATATATATATATATATATATATATATATATATATATATATATATATATATATATATATATATATGCTACTCTAGGAAAATGTTTATTAACCCATCTATGATCTACTATGTATTAGGTTATAAGTAGTTTTTTGAAAAAATGAGTATAATATATTAATTAGAAAAGGACTATTGATTTTGATTACTATCTGAATGTACTTGGAGTTTGAGATCATTTCTTTCTAGATAAAGTTGATATAGAATTATTTTACTTAAAGTGGATATTGAAATATTTTATTTATGACAAAAATTAAAATATTTTTTTGTTGTTAATATCTTATTCCATGTTGAAAACAAAAGAAATTACACATTTCCCTCATACTATAAAACCCCTTTTAACACAATCATCTTATTAAACAAAAATTAATATTAATTTCATTTATAAATACCAATCTTTTATAAATCAATTTTTGTTAACCTAATAAAAAAAACAGTAATACATCACAACCTTTTACAACCTATGTTTGAAACTTTGTAGTAATGAAGAGACATCTAAAATAAAACTTCAATCCCCTAACCATTTAATCATTTAACAAATTTAATCATTTAACAACTTAGATGTGTTAAAATTCAAAAGTCTAAAGTATGAGTATCTATAATAAGCCATATTCCCTATATTCCCTACACTTTTTATTGATACGCATAAACCATAATTCTTCTTAATCCATTGGCAAACTCTCATATATTGTCAACATGGATCTGTTATTTCCACAAACCATAATTCTTCTTAATCCATTGGCAAACTCTCATATATGGTCAACATGGATCTATTATTTCCACCGAGCATTAAGTGTAACAAAGGATTGCCCAATTTTTAAAATAAAACTATTACGCCGTACAAATTATTTTTTATATCATAAAATTTTTATTTATAGATTTGAAATTTATTGAGATATTTTCATATTATGAATTATGAAATATTATATAAACAAGTGATTTTTACAATTTAATATAAAAGAATATGAAAACTTTTTTTTATATTCAGTTTTTATATAACATTTAAAAAAATATTAATAAATAAAAGAAATATTTTAATATAAATTATAAATAAAATATTTTTTATTTCAATCTTAATTTTACATTTATTTATACATATATAAGGATTTTTTTATATATAAGTATATACATAGATATAAGGAATATTCACAATTTCTTTTCTTTCCCACATGGAATTAGCATTTTAAAAATAAAATATTAAAAAAATCAATATTGATTATAAATAAAATATTAATGATATAGTGCAAAGTATACATTAATATAAATAAAAGAAATACTTTAATATAAATTATAAATAAAATATTTTTTATTTCAATATTAATTTTACATTTATTTATATATATAAGGATTTTTTTATATATAAATATATACATATATAAAGAATATTCACAATTTCTTTTCTTTCCCACATGGAATTAGCATTTTAAAAATAAAATATTAAAAAAATCAATATTGATTATAAATAAAATATTAATGATATAGTGCAAAGTATACATTGAACACACATGTAATACACTTCAAAAATCCATTTAACTATTTGATAAGTGTATTAATATTAATGTGTTAGTACAATATATATTAAAATACATATTAGGTTAAGACAACAAGAAATAAAATGCAAACAAAAACAGAAAAAACATATTACCAAATAAAAATGCAAATAAAATGAATCTAATTTAAATATCAATAAAATATAGAAATAAAGTGTGCATAAATATTTTGAAAATAATAAAAATATAATGAATGTTAATAAAAATAAAGAAAGTCCCCGGATGGGGTGCCACGCGGAATAGAAAGGGCACGTGGAGGCGTGCAAGGAGAGGCCATTTATGATGGCCAATCGCCCTCACATCATCGCCAGTTATGAGGGCTCTTACCTCCGTTGGCCTCCGTCCATCGATGGGGCCTCTCACGCGCGAGAACAGGCTGGCCAGCCAGAGCATTAAGCTCTCGGCTTTAATGGCTGCAGCCATCGTTTATGTTATTATCCACCTCACCGGAACTCATAGAATGTATTCGCAGCCCACAGAGCTGAGCATGAATAGAAGCGCAGGAGACATCCTGGCATTGGTCCTCATTCTCACTATGTCGTGAGCAAGGGGAAGACCCCGCAGAGGAGCAAGATGGTACGCGGCTGATTCCAGGAGGAAAAGACATAATCGGTTTGAACGGGCTCTAGTTCTGGCCAAGAGGAAAAGACGCAGGGAGACCATAGCAACAAAATCGCCCCCCAGAACTTACGTCGAGGAAATTCCGACCATGGAGCTCCCCCTGGACTTCTCTGAGAGTCGAATGTTTACGGTTCCGGATAATTGGAACCCCCTGGCGTGCATTGAAGCAACAGCACCACCACCTAGCTCGAGAGAGACACACGGTCCCAGCGACGCTCCTAATGAAGAGTTCGCCACCTGCCTAGTAGAGGAGGAGTTGTTGGAAAGAAACACTGACTCACAGCCACAGAGGAAGTTGTAGGGTCACCAGGAGACGGATGCCAAACAAAATTCACCGCCCCCGCCACCTCTCCTTCACCCGAAGCACCTGAACTTGATCTTCGAGGTCCGCAATATGGTGGATGACCAAATCTTCAAGGTTGTCTGTGTTATCCAATGCTTGGACATGCTGTATACAGCCTACTCCAGTGCCACTCCACGGCGACAATGCCCCACCTGCGCTCAGCTCTATGTCATTCCTGTCAGCAGCGGCAAGGCGAAGGACGACTGCGAGGACTCCGGTGAATAGGTTTTTTCTGTTTAGCATGGTCTCCAACTCCTTTTCTTTTGATGTTTATCAGAGTTGTAGCTCTTTTAGTTAATAGCCTTGTTAGCGTTAGCACGGGCCTTACTAAACTGCTGATGAAAATGGACATGCACCCTGGTTTCCTCCGGGCAGGGTGGCGAAACAAGTTGTTTGATTTTGCATGCTATTTTGGACAGGCCAGCTGTCCTGGTTTTGCTGCATAGGCGAGACAGCTAGCACCTGTATGTCATGGTGTATTTCTTTTTTGAAGCTTTAATATAACAGGATTCACCTTTTTACTTAAAAAATAAAAATAAAAATAAAGTAAGTATATATTGTTATAGATAACTATATAATAAACACATATTATTAAAAAATATTATACAATTATAGATATTATTAAAATTAGTTTTAATTTGAAAAGTTTTTTTTTGGGGGGGTAAGATCTATATTAATATGAACAAAAATTTACATATCAACATACATGGGAGGATCTATGAGTTCCTACCTCGAAGGGGAAACTGGGTCTTAACTAGTCTGAAAATATAATACTTGAACAAACCAAGTTTGAGTGTAGTGAAATCTATGTCTAAAATCCTAGATAGCATAGTAACATAAGAAAAAGAGAGCATGATGTTGTTATTCATTCAGAACCTAAGGGCGAGTGAGGTCCATGTTCTCACATTTGAGGTCTTAGCACCCACATAGCTTCTTGCAGAAGGGACGAAATTTCCCCATGATTCCTGGCAAGCCAAGTGAGCACTTCCATTAGATAAGCATTTTGAATTTCCAGAGCTTCTTATCTTCTTTTCAAGTACCGAAACTCCTTCTCCTTGGGGAGCATACCCATGGCCACCATGGTTTTTGTGTGTCAGTATAGTTCAAGAGCTAGATAGAACTTTGAATTTTGGGTTCAGGTACAACCCATGTATCAGAGGAAGCTTCCAACCTGATCCTCCACCTCCTCATCATCATGAAATTCCCTAATTTGATGAACTTCATCCTCTAGTTCCGTCATACTAGCCTTATCTTCATTTGGAACGTCGTTCTCATAAAAATATGTTGCATCAATGGAAGCCTTCCCTACAGGAGAGTGATGCGGAGGGTGAGGATGAGCGAGCTTCCCACCTCTCGAGGCTATTTCCAGACTAATAAGAGAGTGAGAAAGAATAACAATAGTGGTAAGAGTATTATGTGAGTATGTGGGGTAAAAATAACTCTCTATATTTGCATAGCCTATTTAACTCGATCAAACTGAGAATGAAGGTGCCAGAATTACCTAAGTCATTTATCATGATCAAGACCACTATGAGGGAGAAGGTGAGTTGCAGACGTGTGTTCTTCCTCATCATGATGCAAATGATGTCACTCTGCGACAATATGACACTACTCATCTCCATATCCCAAGTTTTTCTTGAATCTAGAGACTTCACAAGCCTCCTCGCCATCATGCAAATAGAAGGTGTGAGAGAGATTGATCTGAGCGCCTGCTTGTTCATGATAACCCTCTCACGTGTGTCACCTTGGAAAGACCTCAACATAACAAGGTGTGTCATCCAAGGATTGAGTTCGAATAATGGGTGTAGGACAAAGTTAGAAGCATATATCGAGTTGAGCCCTCAGTCTAGGCACCCCCTCGATGGTGCCTCCCTCATAATCATTATAGGTGACAAGCACCCATCTGAAGAATTTTAATTT
Source organism: Picea mariana (assembly GCA_032191745.1). Lineage (NCBI taxonomy): Eukaryota > Viridiplantae > Streptophyta > Pinopsida > Pinales > Pinaceae > Picea > Picea mariana. Next base: position 33,591 of record JASDQU010370700.1, on the reverse strand, counting down.
GAAAAGTTATTAAAATACAATTTTAAAAAAAATCTAAAAAAAAATTGTATTTTAAAATTTTTATCTCCCTATACATGATAAATCAAAATTAATATAAACTTAAACTAATTTATTTATAAATTAAAATTTATTAATATTTCTTTTACTAATTATTATATATTAATTATTATATATGATAAAGCAAAGTTAATATAAATTTAAACTAGTTTATTTATAAATTAAAATTTATTAATATATATTTTACTAATTAT
>JASDQU010370700.1:9970-20048 GCA_032191745.1 Picea mariana | reverse complement strand
CTTAGTATCCCACAGTTGTCACACACTCAATGGATTGTCTTGTGACTACAAGGACCATTCTTCCTAATTAGGTCATTATTTGTGACACATGAAGAGTGTCAATCTAAGACCATTTTCCCTAATCAGGTCACCATATGTTCCATAGGGAAAATGTTAGTTCTCTGAGATGTTTAAAGCCACACCATAGTCTATAAGGACCATTCTTCTAATCAGGTCACTACATGTGCCATAGAACAATGTCAGTCCCGTACCATTTTCTCTAATCAAGTCACCATATGTGCCATAGAGAAAATTTTAGTCCTATACCAACCTACCTAATCAGGTCACCATCCATGCCATAGGGGGAATACCATTCATCCTAATCAAGTCAACATCTGTGCCATAGGATATTGTCAGACCTAGACCATTTTCTGCGAAAAATTCCAATCCATGATACATCAGTAATGTGTCCAGCCTAGACCATTCTCCATAGGGAGAATGTCAGTCTAGAAACACATTGACTATCCATGATGCAAGGATATCAGTGCTCCTTCTCAACCAAGGGATTAATCTACACAATACCCAAATTTTCCCTAAAATATAAATACTTTCCCTTAGACAAGGGCTCTGTTAGAATATAATCTATTTGATCATCAATGGAGATGTACTAGAGCTTGAATTTTCCCTTCTAGAAGATATCAACACTGTCTTGGACCTTTCTGCCCAACCTAGTCACTATCTGTGACATAGGGAGAATGACTAACCATGATGTAATCATATAATCATTCCCTCTCAATGAGGGAAGACATTCGCATCATGAGATAAGTTCACCAAGTAGCCAACTTGTTGATGGTAAACATTTGTCAGATGCCATGAATGTCAATAATATGCTCGTATGTGTGATGAAGCCTGTTTTATTCATCCAAGCCATGTCTTAGATGAAGTCCTCCGAGAAGCCTATTGAGCCTCACTGCTTCCATGAATCACGTAACTAGTTGCGATATACTATGCCTCTATAGTAAAGAGTGTTATAGAGGTTTGATTCCATGAATCTTGACTAATTTCATGCTGAAACAACACCATACGGTGTCATTTATGTCAACTGCACTCTCTTCTTGGTCAGAACTATATATCTCTATAGCCTCTCTTCATCTCCTGAGACATGTCCAATTGTACCACACTAGTACACCTGCTATGTTGCAACTTAATCTGCTGAATCATGAACTCGCTTAGGGTGGTTATTGCAAAGCACTATCTATCTCTCTGCTTGAGAGTAGGTCCTCCACTCTCCATGCAGCTACTATCTATGGGATTTTGCAACTTCTCCCTATGGGACTCTGTAACTGCTAAACATTGAGATGGAGAGTAACTTCTCTACTCTATCAACAACTGCCCTCCTTTGGGGATTCTCTCCGTGGAATTGGTTCCTTCACTCTCTCTCTGCGATTTCTTCCTCTGCAATTGTTATATCTGGAACTGAGAGTGTCTCAACAAATTCTTCCTATGGAGATGGAGCTAACTTCCCCTCTGTATTTTCTCCCTCTGATACTAAAGGTATCTCTTCCTCCTTCTCTAGAGGTAACTCAATCTCTACTCCCTCTAGATGTAGTACCGCCTTCCTCTATGGGAGTTCTTATACTTACACTGGAATTGTTTCCATTACTTCTCCCTCAACATATCATGTCTCGACTCATGTATCGGGACTACTACAACTTCTCTCTCTGAGTCTCATACCGTATCTTCCTCCATCACAGGGTCCATCACGATAGCTTGCATTCATCGTCACTAGAGATGTCTTTGCTATTTTGCATGGTCCCGTCCTAGGAGGTACATTTCTCCTAGAGATTACCTATCTCTGAGCATCATTTATGGTGATGTCACTCAATGACATCATGTTGGAAGGTCTTGACCTCCATGTCTATCATTCTGCATGAGCCAATTGGATCCCTTTGATCCTTGCATGATCCTTGCATGATCCTCTAACTCTGATATGGTGCATTGTCTCTACATTATATAATGGAGATGATGAGCAATGATGTTCCTTGACATATTCATGATATTCAAACATAATGTTGACCATATTTACTCATTATCCCTGATATTTACTCATTGACCATATTTGACTGTTGAAATCATATGACATAAGAGGTGATAAAGCATTTTGTATATAGTCTATGCTATTAACAACACTTGATCTTTCAATGCTAGTATCTTCCAGGATGAAGCAAACTTTCAAGATGATTTGTTTTCTTAGCTATTTCGAAGACAATGATTGTTGTAGCTAGAAACTCTGTCTTCCTCTAATAGGCATTAGTAAAGACATCTCTTAAGTAGTGTTTCTAGTCTTTATCGGGATAATTATTGTACTTCCTTTATTTGACTGCTATAGACTTCATAAGACTTGCTAGATATCACAAGTGTTTGTCCTCCTTGCTGATATACATGTGTAACTCATGCAAACATGCTTGAATTGTATTAGCCCTCATTTATTGGTAATACACTATCAATCCTTGCTGAGTTGTAGCATATGTTTACGTTGTTCAGCATGGTTGAGTTATGTCATGGATTTTTAATATACATAGCCATCTCATGGCTCCTACAATGAATAAAAAAGGCTTTCATTCAAAATTCTTCAACTCCCGTTTACTTCTGATATAAAAACAAACCTTAATCATCATCGTTTGTAATATCTTCTTGTTGAAAAACTTTCAGAAATTGTCTTTTATTCTAGTATGAAACTGAGATATATAGCCAAGATCATGCATGCAATTCATCCTCAATCATGCAATAATAAGAGATTGATATCAAATATTTCATGATTTCTTTAGTTTGATGGCAACATCACCAGGTTCAATGACTGCATCATCCATGTCCTTCCAAATATCGAATCCACTTACATCGAATACATGTTGACCATCTATGAGTTACACAAACCTATCATATGGATCACACTTGTCTAAACTCTTCTGTGAAACGACATCAAAATACTCAGGATTGAAAATCATGCATATCTTGGGGCAGGGATCCCCATAAATACTTATACAAAGATGCCCACACCTTATAGTTTTAAGGCATCGTTAGTCACCAGGGCATGGTGCATGTTTCATGGCAAAGTAGATCAGAAGAATGATGTTCACACTTCAATTCACATTTCTCCATGCAAGGTGTACATAATTCCCCATGGATAAAAATGAAGTAGCTGTACAGACAACGTCTCTCGCAAGGATGCCTGTAGGGAGGACATATTTCAGAGCACCCCACCATGCATTGGTGACCACATGGGAGATCCCTGGAGCATGTTCACACTTCAATTCACATTTCTCCATGGAAGGTGTACATAATTCCCCATGGATAAAAATGAAGTAGCTGTACAGACAACGTCTCTCGCAAGGATGCCTGTAGGGAGGACATATTTCAGAGCACCCCACCATGCATTGGTGACCACATGGGAGATCCCTGGAGCATCGTCCCTTGTAGGGAATGTGCGAAGTGCCTTGCTTGCATGACCTACATGTTCCTCCGCAAATATGGTCAAAGCCAGAATGGCTTAGGACCTTATCATAGGGATGATCACAGTGAAATTTATCAGGATCGTCAAAGATTGGAAATATTGCATATTGTCCACATGGAAAATATTTGATAAATTTTTCCTCACATGGTCCACAATGTCTTCCACATTTTTTTTACACGAATGTCCACATGGACATTCAGTAGGACAAGGTTTTTTCCAGAAGGATTTCTCAACGACAATGGAGAAATAAAGAATTATGCGATGGCCACATCCATGAAAAATCTTGGACACGGTTTTTCATGGTGGATCTTTTAATAGCTATGATACCATTTCTAGTGCAATAGATAATAGCACATTATTTCTGAACATTGATAATTACTTCTAACAATATTGTTTTTCACTTTTCAATTTATCATTAAGAAATTATACTTTAGAAATTCAACCATATAAATGTTGTAGATTAATAGTAGAGATCATGAAGAGAACACAATATTTACTAGGAGATGCAAATTGATGAGTTATAAATGATTCAAACTGGCTCCTTATTTATAATAAATTGGTCTCCCCAATAGACACAAATTTTCACTTTTCACATTAGACACAAATTTTCACTTTTCACATTATGGATACCAAACATATAATTACAAAATTCAACAATAGGTACATTGATCAAATACTTAGTGCAAGAATCTAAGGATAAAACTAAATATTTGAAGAAGAAGCATCCTTACAACAATAAAAAAAAATGAATGGTCCCAAACCCTCCTAACAAACTCCTCCTTCCAATGGTGATAAAGAAACTAAATCAAAAGGCAAGAAGACTAGGAGATATTGTAATTTTTGTGAGAAATATGATCATTTGGACTATAAATGTTTCAATAATATGAAATCCTAATAATATGAAATCCTTATAAGAAAAAATGAAGAAGAAAAATATTGATATTGATTATTTTTTTCTTGCTCTTCTTTTCATGGACATGCATTTTCTGCTTTTGGTTTTTCCTTTAATGCAACATATACATCTTTTTTTAATGAGTGTTTTATTGATTATGAAGAATATTATCATATGGCACATTAAAGGAAATGAAAAAAATGTATGATCCAATCTAAGGGACTAAGTCCTCATTTTTTGGCAGAAGCCATTAATTGTGCAAATTACATAGCTAATCGCACTCCCACAAAATATTTAAAATATATAACACCAAAAGAAGCATGGAGTAAAATCAACCTCTCTATGTATAAATATTAAAATATCGAAATTAGATTTAACAATGAGTACCTCTGTCGAATCTTGAATCTTTGTATAATGAAAAGCTTAGTAAACACCTCAATGCAACTTTGTACTGACTATCCTGAGATTTGGTGGAGTTGTAACCAACGAGGTAGGAGAGTCTGACGATACCCTAGGGTATGTGTATATAAGCGATTCCAAAACACTTTAAAAAAGGTATCCCAAGAAATAATAGGTGGAGGAGTGGCCATAGTACAATCTCCCAAGTACAACACCATATAGAAGGTATCTTTTTCAACATCCCACCATGCTTGAGCAATCCCTTCCAATTGCAAAATGGTAATATCTAGCTTCTCTTCCTTAGTCATTCCTAGGAAGGTCTTGAAATAAGTGGACAAACTGCATATTCATGAATCAACGACCTCACCATTCATGTGCCCTAAAAAATTAGGTAGCTAGAAACGTGTATCCAACTGCAGTGGTGTTGGGGAGCCTTGTTGGAGCCACGTGAGTTCATTCAAATAAATAGTTAGGTTCAAAATGGCAGAAGATTTCCCATATGTAGAATCCTTAGGAGAGGAGTCTCTATGAGGAGGAACTATATTAATATACTAAAGAAACATATAGTTGGATCCATATCTCAATCTATATTGTGGCCAGGATCTAGATCAAGATCTAGCTCTAGATGGGAAAACCATGGATCAAAAACCATAGATATGGAACCAAACCTAGTGCATTATCCTCTATATTTGGATATGGATTAGGAAAGGATGTGAAATATATGTTGTGCACGGTGTATTCTCGGAATAAATTCCAGGATTACCTCCTAGATAAGACATAGATTTTACCATAAATTTAGTACCGAAACATGCACTATTGTATAAGGCCCCTTAGCATTTGAGCACTCCAGAGTTGACTGAACTCAATATGTAGTTGCAAGCGCTGATGGATAAACAATATGTTCGGTCTATTGTGTCTCCATGGGGAGCACCAATATATTTTAAAAGATAGAATTAATATCCGACCTATTGTGTCTCCATGGGGAGCACCGGTATCTTTTAAAAGATAGACTTACAGTCAAGATATCATCAGGTTAGGATTGAAGTGGAAGACATTCATAAAATTTCTTTTTGAACTAGATATGGACATTATGATTTTGTAGTGGTATCTTTTGGTTTAAAAAATGCACCTGCTACATTTATGTGTTTAATGAACAATATGTTTAGAAAATATTTAGGAAATTTTTTGATCGTGTTATCGATGAAATGTTGATTTATTCAAAGAACAAAGAGGAACATAAAAAATTTTTAATATTGGTTCTACAAACATTTAGAGAAAATCAGATGTACACAAAGTTTAGTAAATGTGAATTTTATCTGGATAAGATACAATATTTGGGGCATGTAATTTTAGGAGAAGAGATTTTAGTTCACACAAAAAATGTCAGAGAAATCCTATATTGGATAGTGCCAAAGGATGTGTTGTATTTTTGATATTTCATGGGAATTACAAAGATTCATAGAGGGATTCCCAAAACTTGCTTATCCAATAACCTCTTTGCAGAAAAAGGGAATCATATTTAAATGAAATGAGAAATGTCAAGAAAGCTTGGAAAATCTAAGAAAATTGTTCACAAAAAAAACTATTTTGAGGATAGAATATCCACATAAGGAATGTATGTTTTTCACTTATGACTAAAAGGAAAGGCTAGGGGGGAGTGTTAATGAAGGATGATTATGTAATTTCCTATGAATTAATGAAACTAAAACCTCATGAAGAAAATTATGCACCTCATGATCTAGAATTTACTGCTATTATGCATGCTTTGAAAATGTGTTGACACTACTTATTATGAATCAATTTTTTGTTGAAAACAAACAATATTAGTCTTAAACACTTTTTTAATGAGAAGAACTTGAATGCAAGACAAGTTAGATGATTTTATTTCTTAACTGAGTATGCTTTAGAAATAGAACACATCATAGGAAAATGAAACAAGATAGAAGTTGTACTTAGTAGGAAGATAAGTGCAATTTCTAGTAGTAATATACAATCTGATCTGAAACAAAAAATTACATGACTAGTAGAAAATGATGATAATTACAAAAAAATCTAGGAAAAATGTGATTGTAATAAATCAACGGAGGGATAATCAAAACGCAGCTATAGTCAGGAAGGTTTAGTGTTGTAAAAAAACAGAATTTATGTTCCAAACAACACATAATTAAAGAATTTGATACTAGGTGAAATACATAAGAAACCGTATTCATGTCACTCCAGTTACCAAAATACTATAACATCTTTGAAGAAAGAGTATTTTTGTCTAGGAATGAAAACATAAGTAGCCGAATATTTGTCTAGGTGACTTGAGTGCCAATGAGTTAAGTCTTAGCACTGCCACCCAACTGGATTATTGCAACCCATACCCATGAATGGAAATGGGAGGTGATCAGTATAGACTTTATTATAGAACTACTTACAACTAAGAAGAAAAAAGACTCTGTAATGGTAGTAGCAGAAAAAATTTCAAAAGATGCACACTTCTCACAACCTGGCCATAAACATTGCAAAGATTTGCTTGAAGGAAATTTTTAGAATGCATGGTTTACCCAAAACTATCATTTCAGAGAGGGACACAAAGTTTACTTCAAATTTAGAGAAAACCTTGTTCAATGGGTTGGACACTCAACTGAGTTTTAGTAGCGCTTATCATCCCCAAACTGATTAGTCTGATTGAAAGGACTAATCGAATTTTAGAGGATATGTTATGGATGTATGTAATGGATTTCCTCACAAAGTAGGAAGATTATCTTCATCTCGTTGAATTTGCATATAATAATGGTTATCATACATCTCATTGATAGAATTATTTTGGGGCCCAAAATGTTAAAATAACTGGAAATAATTGCTTAGAACTCAGAATAGAATTTGAAAAGTGGACAGGACAGACAAAAGAGCCTCGGACATTTAAAATCATACATACAAAATACGACGTAGGAGATCATGTTTATCTAAAAGTTAAACATAGAAATAGTTCATTCAAATTGAGAAATAGTTTCAAGTTGTCACCATGATATTGTGGGCCATTTGATGTTGTTTCATAGTGGATCTAGTGGCCTATCAACGTGCATTACCAACCAATTTTAAAGTACACAATGTTTTTCATGTTTCTTTGTTAAATAAATATGTGCATGATGTAACTCATATTGTAAAATGGAATGCTATCCAGGTAGAACCAGAAGGAGAGTACAAGGTGGAATCACTATGCATTTTATATAAGAAGGAAACTATGTTGTGGAAGCCATCTCAAGTTAAAAATGCACTGGAGACACTTTAGTCCTAAGGAGGCTACTTGGGAAATGGAAGAATCCATGAGGAAGGCTTATCCATTCATGTTCCAAAGCTGACATGCTTAAATTGGAACACCGAGGACGGTGTTCAAATCAAGTGGGGAAGGATGTAATGTCCATCCATTTATAAATATTTGAATATTTGAATTTTTATTATTTATGATGAGGGAGTTTTTAGAGAAAGACTTATGCTAAAACCATATCATCATAAAGATTGATGATGATAAATATTTTTGTAAATAATGTATTTTTAATTTATTTTATTTAACTAGATACAAACTAATTAGAGAATCCAATTATAAAGAGTAAATCATTATTCCATGGGAGAGTGAAAAGGGATAAAAACCACCATATTAAATTTAGTCCATGAGGAGAAGTGTAAACCTACTCCCAAAAAACCATCAGAGTAAATTTTTTCCATAAGGACAAGTGTAAACCTACTCCCAAAAATGTGGGATGCGAGAGAACATGCTAGCACAAAGTTATGCCAAGAATATTCCCTATGGTTGGTGAAGAGACTAACTTGGAAGAAAATACCTAAGCAAGACAAGTATAGAGGACGAAAGACAATGTTGAGTACTTGTGGTAAGGATTTGTGTTTGATGCATGATCATATATGTCTACTTACTTAAATTTATCTTTATATTTGATAATGATCATTATTTGCAGTAGGGATTAAATGTGAATGATTTTTTTTTCATATTTATGAGTTATTGGATTAGATGCAGAGAAGAAGCATTTATATACTCTTGACTTAATAGACTTGAAACAAAACAAGGAGAATATATGTTTCTTCAATATATTTCTAGCTAGTTGCATCAAGAAAAATGATTTGGATAGATAAGAAATACTATTTATTCTCAAACCAACTTTCTTTTCTATTACGAAGAATTATTTTTATTTACTTATGAAAAAAGAAGAATTGTAAAAAGTAAAATACAAGAATGAAAATTATTACAAATATACCAAGAATATATCAGGGAGTTATAGATATATTTATATAAATATTTTTTTCTTAGACTTGTCTTCTTGATGAAATAAAAGGAAAATGCTATTTGACTTGATGAAATAAAAGGAAAATGCTACTTTAATTGATCCTTTTTATGTCAAAAGCAAAGTTTATACCAGATACAAAGTATTTACAGCTAATAGAGGTTCCTATATAGAAACTATATTTCTTTATTTTCAGGAACCTCGTAACAAAGACACAAAGAGCCCATAACATAAAGCCAAGAAAACTACCAGTATTATCTCCACAAGCTAGGTGAGATAGATCTAAATAACATGCATTGTGTAAAAGAGGAAATTTATAAACAGTAATGACATTAATATAATATTAGGGTTTTATATTTAAACCAAACTTCAAATAAAAACCTGTATAATCTCAGCATGAATAAAATAGTGATAAACTATTTATCAAAATTTTTTATAAGCGGTTAGATAGATCTAAATAACGTGCATTGTGTAAAAGAGGAAATTTATAAACAGTACTAATATTTTTTTTTTTGTAAGCAAGTTTTTGTATTATATAAAAGTCCTTCTCAGAACTAGGTTCAGGAATACATTTACTAAGTCAAGCGGTTGTAGTTACTGAACTGCTTCGTGAGGAGAAACCAGTTCAGCCAACCATATATAAAAGTAACAAAAATTTAACATAGCTACAGAAAACTAAGCTATTTGCTACCACTAGAACTGAAGTAAGGAACAAGCACTGTATAATCCAGAACATACACGGGCATGGGGGCATGGGGCCCAGGTTCCTCTATGATAGGTGTCCCTCCGGCGGTCCAATGCATGTCCGTGGCTGTGTGGCTTTCATCTGCATGTACCGATATGCCTAGGCTGCCACATCTGTCGCCTTCCTTCTCCTTGGCTGCAGTTGCCGAGACTGCTACGTCGTTTGCTCCCGCCGAGTTTGCCGAAGGCTCCGTCCGAACGAGAGCAGTCCTGGGCTCTGGAGAAGCTGTCGCCCTGTCCATATGCTGGCTTTGCTCACTGGAATTCTCA
>JASDQU010370699.1:36803-62722 GCA_032191745.1 Picea mariana | reverse complement strand
GGAGGGATAAAACTCCAAGAGGAAGATACAATCCTCCAATATAAAGAGAGATCTGAACTCTCTATCCTTGCCCCTTCCTTCCACCCAAGAATATATAAGAGATAATAAAACTTTATTCAATTCTGGTCTGTTCAGAAGACCCGACTTGTACAGCATGCCCCGCGCTCAATATTTAACATCTGATTCTAAAACTCGCAAACAAGAAACTAAAGTCCGTAATATTTCCAATGGAAGTGGTCCCACTGCATTTGGAGTCTGTATGAAAAAGTTATGACTATTTTACCCGGAACACCTGTTTTTTGACTAGTTTCAGGACTGGTCACAAACCCTATATTCCACAGAGTATATCTCCATAATTATAGAGAATAAAGAGATGAAATTTTTACCAGAGGTACCTTGATATGTCTTCTCACTAACATAGCGATTTCACCATCTGAATCGTTCTAGAAAAAAAATCTATGGCAAAAATGGTAAGATGACCTGAAAATAACATACCTTAGAACACATCACCAAAAGACTTCATCCTCCCTTGAAATCCGGCCTTCTTTTACTTCTTCTTCTCTCTGAAATTTGACTTGTGTCAAATGAATGTATAATGATGTTTATTTATACCATTTATGTCACTTCCTTTTAACATTAGGGCCGACCTGACACTTTCTTATTTTGTAATTCTTTTCTTTAATTGTCTTCAGGGCCTACATGTACAATTCACTTTGTCATCTTCAAAAATTCATTTCTCCTCAACCATGAGGATCCACGTGACGTGCCACATACCACCGGAAAGAGCATGATGTATACTATCCATCCATGGGTGTTGTATCTGCATGTGCATTTTTCTTCATGTCCAAATAACTTCATCAATCTTGTGGTCCAAAACCCATGACTAGGGTTGACATCAATGACAACAACCAATCTTCCAACATATTCTACCAAGAGGTTTGGTAAAAATATCTGAAGTTTGACCTTCAGATGGACAAAACTAAGGCTTGATGATGTCTTTGATGATGAGCGATCTGATGAAGTGGTACTTGGTGTCGACATGTTTAGTCTTTGAATGAAATATTGGATTCTTGTCCATCTTTATTGCTGACTGACTGTCAATCAATAAGGTAGTTGGTGATTTTTGAGTTTCACCAAGATCTTGTAAAATTTTGCGCATCCATATAATCTCACATGCTGCTTCCCAAGCTGATATGTACTTTGCCTCTATTGAAGAATTGGCAATTGTTGTCTGCTTTTTACAATTGCAAGATACTGCTGCTAAACCCATATTCATTAAATAACCTGAAGTGGATATTCTATCATCAATGTCACCTGCAAAATCAACATCTGAATATCCAATAAGTGTAAAATTTTTGTTCCTTTTGTAGATAAGACCAAAGTCTTTTGTACCTTGAATGTATCTTAGTACCCTTTTTGCTGAATTCCAATGACTTTCCCTTGGTTCCTGCATAAACCTTGAAAGTATACTGACTGAATATGACAAATCTGGTCAAGTATTTGTCAAATAAATGAGACTTCCAACCAATTGCCTATACTTTGTACTGTTTACCAATTCTCCCCCTTCAAATTTTGAAAGTTTCAATTTCTGCTCCATGGGGATAAGAGAAGGTTTACAATCTTCCATGCCAAATTTCTTTAACATTTCAGTGGCATACTTAGTTTGACTAAGGAATATTTGGTTAGGATGTTGAGAAACTTCAACTCCAAGATAATAATGAGTGCCCCTAAGTCAGTCATTTTGAACCCTGCTTTAAGTTCTTCCTTAACTTGTTTGATGTGAGCTTCATTATTTCCTGTTATGATTAAGTCATCAACATAGAGTACAAGTATCACCATGTTCTTATATTGTATTCGAAAATACAATGTATCATCTGATTCACTTCACTGAAAACCCACCTTTCGTAGGTACTCATCCATTTTTTCATACCAAGCTCGAGGAGCTTATTTCAAACCATATAAAGCCTTCACAAGTTTGAAAACTTTATGTTCTTGTCCTTTTTCTTCAAAACCTTGTGGTTGAGTCATGAAAATATCTTCCTTTAGATCACCATTCAGGAAGGCACTTTTGACATCCATTTGATGTAATTTCCAACCATTATGTGTAGCCAAATTAATAACCAATCTGATAGTGTTCCATTTAGCTGTGGGTGCAAAAGTTTCTTCATAATCAATTCCTTCCCGTTGAGAAAAACCTTTTGCAACAAGTCTTTCTTTGTACTTGTCAATTTTACCATTGGGATTGTACTTTACTTGATAAACCCATTTACAACCGACGGGATTAACATCTTGTGGACAATCAACTAAGTTCCAAGTCCCATTTGCAAGTACTGAATCATATTCATTAATCATTGCTTCCTGCCATTCTTTATGTTCAGCTGCTTCAGCAAAAGAAGTAGGTTCAATGGAAGCATGAGAAAAATTAGCTTATGCTCTTGAAGATCCCCTAGTTCTTGTTTTGTTCATTTCATCTGAATGAACATCTTTGAGAAGTTGTTCGGCCCACTTTGGCTTCTTATGTTGAGGGGATTGGGAATCTGAATCACCATTATTGTTGAAAAGAGGATTTTCAAAAATTGAGGCTTTTCTTTCATCTGAAATATCTGAGGTTGGGGAAGATACTTTTGAAGATTCAGTATTAGAAGAATCTTTTGTTGATTCATTATCAGATGAATTAGAAGAACTTTTTTATAAAGAGATGTCTTCTGGAGTAACCAAGTCTTTTTCAAACCAAAATGCTTGCTTTGATTTGTTGAATTTACCTTTACCCTTAGTGTTTTTCTTGTCTAAACGACTAAGGAGATGGTTAATCTCATCTAAACGGTTACTTTCAGTTTCATAAAAAATTACATCTCTACTGGCAATGAATTTTCCATCTGAAAGCAATCTATACCCTTTCTTTTCCTCAGAGTATCCAATGAAGATACACTTCATTCTCCGGTTTTCTAATTTATTACTCTTTTCCTTAGGAACTAAAGCATAACATGTTGAGCCAAAAACCCTAAGATGATTTACCTTGGGTTAAAAACCGTACCAAGCTTCATAAGGTGTTTATCCATCTAAAGCTGATGTAGGTGATCGATTTTTGAGATAAACTGCAGTATGGTCTGCTTCAGCCTAATATTTTGTGCTCAGCCCTTTAAACTACATCATAGATCTTGTCATGCCCATGAGAGTTCTATTCATCCTTTCAGTAACTCCATTCTGCTGTGGAGTATAGGAATTTTTCAGTTGCCTCTTAATTCCCTTGTTTCAACAATAATCATTGAATTCAGTTGAAGTGAATTCACCTCCATTATCAGTTCTCAAAGAAGCAACCTTTTCTCTAGTTTCATTTTTAACCATGTGTTGAAAATTTACAAACTTTTCAAAAGATTCAGACTTTGCCTTTAAAAAGTATACCCATGTCATTCTAGTGTGGTCATCAATGAACAATATAAAGTATTGACATCCACCAAAATAAGATTCCATTGGACCACATATATCACTATGAATCAACTCCAAATACTTTGTTGCTCGCCATGAGCTGGTTGGAAAAGCTTCTCGCTTTTGCTTGCCTAAAATACAAGCTTCACACTTGGAATTCTCTTTCTTGAAAGTTGGTAAACCCTTCATCAAATCTTGGGACTTAAGTTTCAAGAGACTTTCAAAGTTTAAGTGACCAAATCGAAAATGCCATAATATGAATGAAAACATTTTAGAATTCGTTGTTGCTACAACTTCTTCCTTTCTTTTGATGACTTTCCCATTCATTCTTAGTAACTTCCCATCTTCATATCCAGTCATTATTGTTTTCAAGTTATCCTTCAATGAAATAATATTTACCAAACCATCTTCCATGACAATTTTATGTCCAACTTGTCTGATTGTGACTAAGGATAACAAATTTTTCTTAAAAGATGGTACATACCAAACATTTGAAATCCATTTTTCACCAATTCCAGGGAGAAAAAATTACACTGAACCTCTTCCTTGAGGTATATGAGTTGTATCATCAACTAAATAAATGGGTTTTAATTGAACATCTTTATAATTCCAAAAATAGTCTCTGCGATAAGTCATATACCGAGTAGCCCCTGTGTCCAATATCGAATCATTTTCAAATGAATGTACATGTTGAACCGCTGAAAAAACATATTCATATTCATCATCTTGATAATATTGATCTTCTGCATATTGCGCTGATTGTTGAGAGTTTGCATTTGACATTTTCTTGAACTTTGGCAATTGATCATTGTTGGTAAGAGAATTGGATGCATAATGGCCCATCTTTAAGCATCTTTTACATCTTACTTGACTGAAATTTTGGCTTCTTCTTGACTGTGCATTACTTTGAATATTTTGTTGATAAAAATTGTTATGACCTCTACCTTGACCACGACCTCTGCCATGGCCTCGATAAGAAGACTGATTCTGAAAATTTTGAGAATTTGATTTTCCCCTTTCTTTAGAGCTTTCAACTTTAGTGTAAATAAGATCTTCTCCTGATTGTTTTTTTTTTCCAAAGGTTTTACTATGTTGAGCCAACAATTCACTAAGAAAATCAAAAGTTATAGTAGATGGAGGCAAGCCATTTATTACAATGGAGACTAGAAAACTATCTTCAAGTTTAGAAAAACCGACTTTGATGATTTCTAGATGAATGTTCTTAATCCTTGAAATGTATTCAAGTACATTGCCATAGTCTGCTAATATTTGTTTAATCAATTTCATTTGTAGATCCACTCTTTGAGATGCAACAAGAGTATCAAACATCTTCTTTAATAGATTCCAAGCAGACCATGCATCTTTGGAATTCTCAATATGAACAAACATTTTCTCAGTTACAGAAGAACATAGCAAAGCAAGTGTCTTTTCATATTTCAAATTCCATTTGAATAAAGAAGTAGCATCAATGGACTTAGTTAGAGCAGTATCACCATCACATATATCACGCCATAATTCATTATAGACCAAAGTGCTATGCATGTGTCTACTCCAAGTTTTGTAGTTCTTGGGTCCATCTAACTTGTCTGATTCAGTGAATAGGTTGATTAATTTTGACATGATGATAGATTGCCTTATTTAAAGGATTGCAAGTTAGTGATCACACCACCACACTGAATAGTCATCAAAAACACTAAAAGAGAGACACAAGGCACCAGAAAGAAAGAGTGCACAGTCCATGCAAAAAAAGGAGCACTTTTAAGGGCTTGGCCTTGACCCTTTAAAAGTCTCGTTGAAAAGAAGTTTGAGAGAGTATTTCACTAGACTCTTCTCAACCTCTAAGATTCAAGATTACAATAAAAAACTTTCGAAATTTGTCCTTTTTCCAAGACTTATAGCCTTTTACAAATAGAAGAAACACCCCTCTTTAAAAGTGGTAAAGTCTTCAATAACATTAAAAATTTCTCAAATCATTGTTATTGTAAAATCCAGTCATCACTCCAAAAGGTTTTCCTAAAGAATATATTATTAAAATATTCTTTATAACATATATAGAGACTTTGACTTGTACATACCAACAACACCAAAACATATTTGTTGAATTCACTGGACTCTTCTTGTAATGAAAACAATCTGATCGAATTTGCTGGAGGGCGCAATTTTTCTTTCTTCGTTGGAGAAGAACAATTCTTGAAGATGCACACTCTACTGGCATAAAACGGTTAGGTGTACAAATTGAATTGTAAGAGATTATTGGGGAATAACTATCATGCAGCCTTCATTGCCAAGAAATTTGACCAAATCAAACTAATTTTCCAAGGGTATTCCTGTCAAGAAGCTTTTGAACAACATTAAAGCCCTGGATGGTTGAAATTTCGGAACTGCAAGCTTTCAACAGTAGATCCTGAAAATTCCATGGCTCGGTAAGTTTCCCTAAAATCACTGCGATCCATGATGTCATGCAAAGTCCCAAATTATATCCACATTCCTCGACAGTGTTATTCACTGAACATTTTATCACCAAAAATGGCTCCACTTCATCTCGCTTTCATTTCCATCGTACTATTATTATCCCAGGCTTCACCATTGGCATATAAACATGATAAAATGCTAAGTAGCGAGGCCGACTACAGGCTTGAACGAGTTCCAACAGTGGATGTAGATTCTCTTGAGTTTCATATGAATTTAGAGTTCCTGGAAGCCGCGTTTTTTCTGTGGGCAGCCTTGGGTTATGGCCTGGATCATGTTGCACCAGAGCTCGCAAGCGGTGGACCAACTCCCATAGGCACACAGAAGGCTAAACTGGACCCCTTGGTGCACGAGATCATAAAGAAATTTGCCTACCAGGAAGTTGGTCACCTCAGGGCAATAAAGGAAACTGTGCATGGATTTCCTAGACCTTAACAGTAGATCCCGTACCAACAAAAAAAAATATGGTTAGAGCTAGTTTAAAAAAATAATAATTAGAAAACCAGATTGCCAGATTTATGTATATCTGCAGCAATTTACACAGATCTGAAGAATACAGATTAAGATTTATCAAGATCTATAGCTCTCTTTAACAAGAAATTGCCATATCTACAGAGATCTGAAGCAATTTTAACAAATGAGCCCTTTCTAATAAAGAGGCAATGGATCTACAATCTATGAAATGGTATATCTATAAAATTTTACAGTTCTTAAAAAAAATAAAGATTCAATCAATTATTGAATAACAATTGATTGTTATAATAACTCTTTCCTTATTAAAAAATAACAACACTTTCCTTATTAAAAAATAACAATAGTTTACCTCAGTACCGTTGCTATTGAATTTGAAGAGATATAGGCTGATGTTGTGGAGACTTCCTTGCTTACTCAATCCATCACTAATCCTTCCATCACCATTTCACCATGGCTTTGATACCATGTTGACAAAGTGTCCTCAGTCTTGTAATTTTATTAATAAGGAAAAACGTGATTACAATCTCAAATTCATAATCTACTCCTTAACCTCACTTGAAGAAGGAGTTTGTTTATATAGCTTAACTCTAAACTAAAAACTAGGAGAAAAACCAATCACATAATCACATGAGTATGATAGGTGTCCTTTACATAGAAGCTAGGTGTCCTTATCCTAACAAACTAGAATCAATTAATTTCTAAAAACATTTATTACTAGAAAATACTTAGACTATAAAACTTTAGGATTATGAGGCTAATAATAAAGTCTACCATTCTTTCTATAACTTCTTTTTGGGGAGGATTCAAGGAGTGAAAATTGGAGGAGTTTCAGAGAATACATTGAGTAATATTATCTATAGGATCAAAATACTCCAAGAATTGAATAATTGTAGAAATTGAAGAAGTCTCAGGAAGCATTATCAGGTTCTATGTGATGATTGGTTGATGGTGATGATTTAATGTAAAGTTTTATTANAAGTTGTAGCTACCTTTGGAAGTCATTACTTCCCTTGACCAATAACTATTGATTATTTCTCATATATTGTGCATGGTGTATTGTGGTGTATTGGTGTAACTCATATACTATTGTTCATTGCTCATTGGATATAGTTTAATGGTTTAAGTATAAGTTGAAAAAGGTTTTAAATTGTACTTGATACTGATTCACCCCCCTCTCAGTATCAACAGAAACATGTACAAGATTTGATTGAACAAGGGGTCATTAGACCAAGTGCTTCTCCATGTGGGTCACCTATCATCTTGGTCCCAAAGAAAGATGGAACATGGTGCATGTGCATGGACTTTCGAGCCTTGAACAAGATCACTGTAAAAAACCATTACCCTCTTCCTCGCATTGATGATTTATTAGATCAATTGAAAAATGCGGTTTATTTTAACAAGTTAGACTTAAGAAGTGGTTACCATCAAATCAAAGTTGCTGAACAAGATATATGGAAAACTGCTTTTAAAACACAACGAGGATTATTTGAATGGTTAGTGATGCCATTTGGACTTACTAATGCACCTGCTACTTTTATGTGGGTAATGAACGATGTATTCAAGCAATTCATGGATAATTTTGTAATAGTCTACTTAGATGATATTCTTATTTTTAGTAGAACCAGGGAAGAGCATGTCCAACATGTTAGGCAGATACTTTCAGTGTTACAAAGAGAGAAACTTTTTGTAAAGTTGTCAAAATATGAATTCGGCAAAACATCTCTTGTATATTTGGGCTACATTGTAGGGGGTGGAGAACTCAAGATTGATCCCTCTAAAATCGAGGTCATCGTAAATTGGCCAAATCCTACAAATGTAACCAAAGTAAGAATCTTCATAGGGGAAACATAGTATTGGAGGAATTTTATTGCAAACTTCTCTCTAATTGCAGCTCCTTTACATGCTTTGACAAGTGTGAAAAGGGGATTCTAGTGGGGAGGAAGCCATCAAAAGGCTTTTGACACTTTGAAAGTGAATATTAGTACAACTCCTTTTCTGGCATTTCCAGATCTCCAACAATATTTTGAAATTGAAACCAATGCAAGTGACTATGCCATTGGGGCAGTGTTGATGCAACACATACAGCTCATATGCTATCATTCTGAGACGTTCACTACAATAGTAACTAACTATCCAACCTATGATAAAGAATTGTATGCTTTAGTACAAATTTTTAAAAAGTGGAAACAATACTTAATGGGAAAATAAACAATAATAAATACTGATCACCAACCATTATAGTATCTACAATCACAAACTAAGATACAACAATCAAGGAATTTTATATGGATGGGATTTTTACAACAATTTCATTTAGTCATCAGATATAAGAAGGGAATTCATAATAAAGTTGTTGATATGTTATCAAGGCCTCCTGGTACAATTGCTGCAATCCTTAAGAACAATTCAATTACTCATGAAAGTTACACTGAACAATATGCTGAGGACAAAGATTTTAAAGAAGTATATGCAACTTTAAGTCATGGTAAAAAAGAAGAAGAATTTAATTATCATATTAAAAACAAACTTTTGTATCATTTGGGAAAATTATGTATTCCAGAAAGTGAAAGAGTCCATGTAATCAGGGAGGCACACACTTCTCTTATAGCAAGACATTTTGGTGTAGACAAAACAATTGCTCAGTTACAAAGGTTTTGTTATTGGCCTCGAATGAATGAAACTGTGTCCAAGTATGTAAAAGGATGTGCTATGTGTGCAATAAGCAAACCAAGTAACAAAAATATAGGATTGTACACTTCACTTCCTATTCCTTCTAGACCATGGGGAAGTGTATCTATGGATTTTCTGGGGGGTTTGCCTATTTCTAGGAAAGGTTATGATTACTTGTATGTAGTTGTGGATAGGTTCAACAAGATGTGTGTTCTACTTTATTGTAAAAAGCAAGTCACAACTGAACAAACAACACAAATGTTCTTTGAAAATGTATGGGTTCATTTTGGGTTACCTACTTCTATTGTATTTGATTGAGACTCCAGGTTCATGGGGAAATTTTGGTCAAGCTTATGGGAACTTATGGACACTAGACTAAAGAAGAGCACACCATTTCATCCACATAAAGATGGGCATATAGAGGTGGTGAACATAACAGTAGTGCATCTACTTTGAACATATTGCAACAAACATCCTAAGATTTGGGATGAACAATTGTGTTATGTGCAACATGCATATAATCGAGCCAAGCATTCTTCTACTCAGAGATCTCCATTTGAAACATGTTTGGGATACTTTCCAAATCTCCTTTGGATTTTGTCTTTAGGAAAGACATTGTAGTAGACAGATACTATGATGTGGACAAGGATACAAAGCTCATTGAATGGATCCAGTTGATTCATCAGGTAGTACATGAATAATTGGAGAAAAGTCAAGCCAAATACAAGGCGATACATGACATACATCGAGTTGATCATCAGTTCAAAGTGGGAGATCAAGTTTGGTTATACATCAATGAGGAAAGATTGTAAGGAGAAGGTAAAAAGATAAAACCAATTCGTTATGGTCCTGTTAGCACAAGGAGTCACCCCATGACTACATAGGGGTAAGCCTTACACATCAAGAAATATGAAAAAGAAAGTTGATTTGAAATTATGAGAGAGGCAGGGCTGAAGATATTGACTTGACAACTCATATGAATCTATCCCTGCAAATCATCTTCCATATGCAGAAAAATAGATCATCCAAAAGCAATGTTTAGCCTTCAAGGCTGTCAGGTGGAAGACTTTTATGAGAAAAAACAGAACTACAAACATAATGACATGAAGATCCTTTTCAAGCATACTATTTATACAAGTAGAAGAAGAATCATAATATGAAAATCCTTTTCAGAAGAGATTTAACAACACACAAGGTAGAATATCTCAAAGGATCCTCCTAAGAACCCTCTCACACTTGCTGTTGAAGAAGAACAAATCTTAAGAGTCAAAAACAAAGAAAAACATAGCTAAACATCAATTCATTATGCAAATGAATTCTTAACACAGAAAATGATAAGATAGGCTATCTTCAAATTAATTCTACCAAAGTACCAAAACACAGCCTATCCACCCCCCCTTTACATTGTAATTAAATGGGATTAAATAACCTTTACATCAAAAAATGTAATCCTATAAGGAAGGATCGAAAATACTAAGAATATCATAATATCAAACTAATCACAAAATTATAGGAACATATCCTATATAAAATGAGTCAAACCCTTATCCAAATCTGGGGTTTTTGATAGTTGTTCTTCTCAAGGATGACAATCATCTTCGTCTATTTTGGAGTTAAGATGCATTTGAAAATCTCTTCGAGTGATCTGGTAGCAAATAAATCTGATCTGGGTGAATACATTATCATTATGCCCATGTCTGCACTTTCGACAACTTACACGTATAGAACAGAGCATAATAAGCTGTCGAAAGTTAGGGGATTCGACAGCTAACAACGCCTTTGTGAACCAAAATAAGCTGCCGAAAATTCCTTATGAGTGAATTGTTTTCTGATTTGAACATGATCCTCTACAGCTGATTGTAGCAAAGTTTGAACATTTGATTTTTTGAATTCTATGTTCTTCATCCTTTTGGGTAATCTTTAATCCATTAGACCATCGAAGAGGTGCTCTCTTTCTTGGTTAGATGCAGATAACTTCTTTTGATTCCCTAAATAATTATTTCTATAGCCATTGCTATCAAAT
This sequence comes from Picea mariana, assembly GCA_032191745.1. NCBI lineage: Eukaryota > Viridiplantae > Streptophyta > Pinopsida > Pinales > Pinaceae > Picea > Picea mariana. The sequence continues at coordinate 51,660 of JASDQU010370699.1, read as the reverse complement.
AATTCATAAGCATTGAACCTTCTGGATGATACTTCCAGAAGTCTCTCAACTTTATCCTGGTCATACACATCTTCAATATGAGTGCATACAATGGTATATGAATCTGCAGATCTTAATGATGTGCCTGGACTATTATCTAAACAATGAATCTTTCCATAAGAAACATTGTCGCTTAAAGAGGTAGCCAAGGACCACATCTCTTTTCCACTTGCTAAAACCAACTCCTTAAGCAATTGCTCAGATGATGTACCAGATAATAGTTTCAATTCCAGTATATTGACAACAAACATTTCATTTTTTGCAAACATTTCATTTTTTGCACGGGCATTGATATCTAACCTGAGAACATCTCACATAGATGAGAATGGGAGTAGGAAAACGCTGGATACCGTCATGATTTTAATGGAACATATGATAGTTTGTGCTTCTGACAGATAAAATCATCTACCACTGCTTATCAAGAAACTATGTTTGCATGCGTCGAGTTGCCAATCCCCTAATCACCAAATTTAGTGCAACTGAATGTGACAAGCATCCTTGAACGCTGGTGTTTGTGACATGCATTGTTTATACTTGTGTGTTGTGGCTGCAGGTCAGATAAGACTTGGAGCATTGGAGTGGGAGTTGGCCTTCAGGCTTAAATTTTGATGAATCATGTGAAATGGAGTTCAAAGCTTGAGCTTATATTGGAGTGTTGACATGTGACTTGAATCATAACTTGGCTTGGCTTGAATCGTGACTTACCATGAGAATGGGGCATGTAGCTTTTATAAACTCTAGACTTAGGATAATGCAATAGATTTATGCTTAGAACTTTAGGTTTAGACTAGGGTTAAGACACTTTAAAGCACACTCCTCCTTTGATAAAATCTCAATGAAAAACCATAAATACATCAAACTCAATAAAAACTAGGAATATATCCAGATTAAATATCTTGGACAACATTTTTGTATTGCAGGTCAAGAGGGCGAAGCCAAAGAATTTTTGGGAAAAAGTGATCAACATGAGCTTGATGAATAATCTGGAGGTTAATATACTGGCCAAAATACTTAATAAAATGATAAATCAAGTAGAGAGTGATGAAAACACTCTCAAAAATACCATTTCATTTTGATCGCTAACATCTGGCTCCAATTGGGATGGAGACCTCCCTGCGAGGCTCAAAGAACCTAGTAGTTCCATTCACCTTGTCCATTGGGCTATGCAGTCAACAGTCAACCATTCTATGAAAATTCTCAAGGCCTACCTTTATTAACACAAACTGACTGCTATTTTTGCAAATTGAAGGAAAAGAAATGCTCGGGTAGTGAGCTTATTTCCTACGCTACTCTACTCTAACTAGATCTACAATTTGGTTAAGTAAAAGATGACTTCCATAACATCCATTCAAGCAACTTCAAAACTGAAAAGATCTTATCCATACCACCGATCAATAGATTATGTATGAAATATAACAACAGTGATGAAAAAACTTGTTCAGGAAACCATACTCACCCGGAAACATGGCGAGCTAAGGAAATATGAAATTTTCAATTTCTCTGAAATGCATGATTCCATGAAGGCTACCACCGGGTCTTTGAAACTGAGTTCATAAACTTGATGATCCAAGGAAAACACTTGCTCAACCATGAAAACCTTTTTGTTGGAAGAATGATGAATTTCTTGTTCTCTTGAGAGCAACTTGTGATCATAAAAAATGACAATCTGCCTCTCTTCAGAATCATGATCATACGATGATGATAGAGTAGTGTTTAAATGACAAGGATTATGATCATATAGGAACATGTAGTTTCCTATGCAATCATCGATTACCACATGCTCAACATGGTTTGCAAATTGATTATAAAATTCACATGCATACCTATCTCTAGAATACTCTACAAATTTTGAAGAGTTTAGATACGAATATGAAATAAGCTCATATGCTTGCTGCTGTTCCAAATCTGCTTCACATTCATTACCTTCTTTCTCAAAATCTGAACGTACTGACATTCTGCTTGATCGTGTGCATGCATATTTTCAAAACAATATCGATCACAAATCCTCCTGGAAGCACAGATGTTCTCCTCCACTTCTTCTGCATCTTCAAACAACTGTCTTAAGGATGAAGACTTCCTTTCTGACAAGATAAGGACAAGCTCTGAATGCAGACCCATAACATAATATACCATGGCAACAGTCTCTGTAGGTCGGATCTCTAAAGGCATATCATGATAAGTGTTGTAGAACCTTTGATTGAAGACAAGCAAAGCCTCGTCCTCCTCTCTTTTCAAAGCATAAAAATCAGTGAGATACAAATCAAGAGATTTGTTCTCACCCTAATGCTTTGAAAAAGCATCTGATAACTCGATCCAAGAGCCAATGGAATCAACTCTTAGACCCTTAAACCAAATAGAATCATATTTGAAAAAAGACTTAGAGAACAATCTCATGATCACATCATCATGAACAATCTCAAATTGATCAACAAAATTCTCAAAGCCCCCCAGATGACTCTCAGTTGTGACATGATCCTCTCTCTAAAAATGAGGAAGATACTCAAGGCAATCAAGAGGATAAGGATGAAGGAGATAGGGAAGCCTCAAAGGCTTGAACATATTCATTCTGATTTTAGTTTGAAAAGCAGTGGGATTATTATGAGGAATAACAAGTTGATGGCAAGGCTCAGAAATTAAGGCAAAAGATGCTGAATTCTGAGTAGGTTTTGAATCAATTTCAACCTCCACAAATTCATAAGAATAATCAGATTCAAGAGGAATTGGAATGCATAAATCATTTTTAGAAACAGGCTGTGATGAGGATATATGATCAACATCAACGACATAAGGCTGCAAGATTTCCTTTTTTTCTAAAGACGCATGTATAAAAGAAGGATGATTATCATCCAAATACAAAAAAACATAAAATGATCCTTTTTATATGCGAAGGGAAAATCATTAAAGAGATGATAAAGAACAACAAAAGTTCATGTAGAAGACTAATGAACTGATACTTGGTCATATTTCTGTCAATAGTATCCTCCCCAGTGGAGTCTTTGATTGTGGAGTCGCCAAGTATATGATTACAGTCAATTTTCTATATCCCTCTCTTGTCTACCATCAAGAGTTGGATCTATGTCATTCTTCCTAGGGAACTCTTCAATCTGCTCAAATCCATCCCCGATAGCAGCACCAATAATGTTAGTGCAAGGATTCACCCCATGACTGCATAGGGGTAAGCCTTACACATCAAGAAATATGAGAAAGAAAGTTGATTTGAAATTATGAGAGAGGTAGGGCTAGAGCTATTGACTTGACAACTCATATGAATCTATCCCTGCAAATCATATTCCATATGCAACAAAAAAGATCATCCAAAAGCAATGTTTAGACTTCAAGGCTTTCAGGTGGAAGAATTTTATGAGAAAACACAGAACTGCAAACATAATGACATGAAGATCCTTTTCAAGCATACTATTTATACAGTAGAAGAAGAATCATAATCTGAAAATCCTTTTCAGAAGAGATTTAGCAACACACTAGGTAGAATATCTCAAAGGATCCTCCTAAGAAACCCTCTCACACTTTCTATTGAAGAAGAACAAATCTTAAGACTCAAAAACAAAGAAAAACATAGCTAAACATAGCTAAACAAAGAAAATGATAAGATAGGCTATCTTCAAATTAATTCTGCCAAAGTACAAAAACATAGCTTATTTGCCCTCCCTTTACATTGTAATTCAATGGGCTTAAATAGCCTTTACATAAAAAACTATAATCCTATAAGGAAGGATCGAAAATACTAAGAATAACATAATATCAAACTAATTACAAAATTATAGGAACATATCCTATATAAAAGGAGTCAAACCCTTATCCAAATTTGGGGTTTTTGACAACTGTTCTTCTCAAGGATGACAATCATCTTCGTCTATTTTGGAGTTAAGATGCATTTGAAAATATCTTCGAGTGATCTGGTAGCAAATAAATCTGATCTGGGTGAATACAGTATCATTCTTCCCATCTTTACACTTTCGACAGCTTACATGTATAGAACATAGCAGAATAAGCTACCGAAAGTCAGGGGATTCGACAACTAACAATGCCTTTGTGAACCAAAATAAGATGCCGAAAGTTCCTTATGAGTGAATTGTTTTCCAATTTGAACATGATCCTCTACCACTGATTGTAGCAAAGTTTGAACATTTGATTTTTGGAATTCTATGTTCTTCATGATTTTGGGTAATCTTTATTCCATTAGACCATCGAAGAGGCACTCTCTTGCTTGATTAGATTCATACAACTTCTTTTGATTCCCTAGATAATGCTTTCTACGATCATTGCTATCAAACAATGCATAAGCACCGAACCTTCTGGATGATACTTCCAGAAGTATCTCAACTTTAGCCTGGTCAGACACATATTCAATATGAGTGCGTACAATGGTATCTGAATCTGTAGATCTTAATGATGTGCCTAGAAGCAGGCTCGAAGATGTAGCCACATTGGTGAACTCCGTTAACAAGTTCTTTGTGTCTATTTATCTTTCTTATTGTTGTTATCTTCTCTTATTTGCAACATGGTTAATTATGGATGAACTCTTTAATCATTCATGAACATCAAGTTAATGTCATTTTGTTATTAGTACCTTTCATTTTTGGATCACCCAATCACCACTATGAATCCATGGAAGACTTTAGATGGCACACCATAGTCTAGTTCGAAACTGAAAGGGACATCAAGTTTACTTGCAGATGTCAAAAAATATATTGGACATACTATTTATAAGAGAATGTCGCTAATTCTTGAGACATGGGAGTTAACGAACAATTTTATTGCTTTGGCATCAAAAATGTCAAATTTGAAATAGTACTTGGAAGTTGATCTGAAAAATGATGAAGAGTTTTATAAAGAGGCAATCATTACTTTTGTGATTAAAGTTTCAAATATGACCGAGCATAAAATAAAGGAAGAATACTTACCCTCCTCGACTTGCATTAAACAATTAAAGGCTTGTTGGATAAAAATAATTAAATGCTTAAAAGAAATATTGGATGACCTTGATACTTTAAGTGTAAAAAGGGGTGAATGTTATTTAAAATTAATTGATTTGGACTTAGTTGGAATCACATGAGAGGTTGATGACTCAAAAATTATTTTAAATTCAGTGTTTATGACTAAGGAACAATTTGAGGCAAACTTGGAAACATTAAAATCTGCATCGACAAAAAGGTTCAATAGCTTAACAGAATATTCAAAATTTGAGGTGGAGAGCTGGTTAGTCAATTATGTGAACAACAATGAGGATATAAAAGATACTTTACATCAAGTTTCAATTGAATACCGAGACATTGAATATTTATTTTTTGATATAAGAGTGAGGCAAGAGGTGATTGTCGTTCCCATGAGAGATTATGTTGAAAATTGGTTAAAGCAAGCCCCAATCAATACAAATGAAGAAAATCAAGAAGTGGCGGTTACAACTGGCCCCAAAATCGCAAATTGGGAGAATACAAAAGGAGAATTGGTAGGAAAATACACACACACACACACACACACACACACACACACACACACATAGAGAGAGAGAGAGAGAGAGAGAGAGAGAGAGAGAGAGAGAGAGAGAGAGAGAGAGAGAACACTACCAGAGTGAGTAAAATTGATCACATTCTTCTTAATTCTTTTCTCTTCCTGTTCAGAACTCATCCAGTTGTACTGTCTTATCTTTTCCAAGAAAAACATAACCAATTTCTAATTGCTTTATTTTTTTCTTCTTTTTAGGTCCAAACCTACCCCATTCTTTTATTTTATGATCCAGAGGAGCCCAATCACAGTCCAACTTTGGACGAATGCATTTTATTTTTTAAGAAAATCGAATACTATATTATTTTTTGAAAAATCTAAAATAACTATTTTGGGGACAAACTTTAATGATATATTTGAACTATGAGTCTTGAGCATAAGATATTTAAAGTTATCCTATCATATTCTATCTTGTTTTGAATGCAAAAATGATTTTAAATTTCTCTCATATGTGGGCCTATTGTCTTCCTTTCTTTGAATGTGATAAAAAATATTGAATATTGTGATGGATGTGGGAGTTTTTTTTCAATTAATTTTTATTTGTTTATGTATAATATTTCTACAAATATTTTATTTTTATCAGTGAATATTCTTGGTTCTCTTCTAAGGAATTATTTGGTGTATTATTTTCAATCAACAATATTTTTACATTTTTATTGAGTGATAAAGATATGGATTTTTCTATTTAACATTCTTTCATTTTCATACTAGTTCCAAGATATTCAATATTCATCTTTAAGAAATTACAGAGGAGTATCACATCTATAAAAACACAATGGGATATTTATATCCTCGTGAAGTTGTTGTTTGGACCTTAATGGCCTTAGACATCAACAATACCATGAGCCAAAACCATGGACTTTGATACCAAATAGAGAATAAAAATTATTTCATGTGATCAATAATTTGAGAATATAACAATATCATTTAATAATTGATATGAGATGTCTTTACAATTACAATCATAACCCAATAAATAGGTCTACTAATTTTGTTTCACATGAAAGGGCATGCATTTAGTAATATTTTCCAAATTAACTTATTATCTACTTTTTGTTATTTATTTTTAATATTGTTTGTTATTTATGTACATAATATTATTTATTGTTTATGTGTATAACATGGGCACTGAGCCAAGTAACCTAATCTACTCTTAATATCAATAACTATTGGAGTGGAGGGAAGAACTTAGGAGCCCGATGCTATAAGAAGGAGTAGGCCTAGACCAATTCTCTGGTACCAAATGATGATATTTAAGTCTCTCAACTAGATAAAACCCTAGTTGAAGAGTGAAGTGAAAATACGAAAGGAGTAATTAACCCAAGAATAAGATAAATAACTAGAGAAGAACATACATGAGAAGAGCGACGAGGAAAAATGACTTTGTTTATTATGTTGGCCAAATGGCCTTTATATAAGAATAGAAATGGGTCTACTCAAGATGCACACATCTCAATCATCGGTCAAGAAATAGTAAACAATTCATGCACACAACCGAATGGATGGAAATTTAACAACTACATTCTTACACATAAGAAACAACTATTAATCATAGCTAGAGAAGAGAGCACTACCCTTAAGGGTTGGGCACTAACATGTTAAGGTTCTCTTGACAAGTGTTAATGTGATAGCTCTAAATCATGTCACGAGCATACATGTGTTAGTTGATTTGTTTTCATTTATTTATTGTTTAAATGAAATCCTATTATATTGTTTATATTTGTAACATGTTTTTTTTCATCATTTATTATTCCTCAATAGGGTATGAATGAGGCGTGGTAGGTGTGGGTGAGTGGGGGTCATCTATGGCCCCGATGGAAATCAGATTTTGAAGTTTGCTTGGGGCTTCAGGTTTGATTCAAATAATAAATAATGAGTCTTGTTTGTATACATGGGGATGAAATTGTTTAGAGAAATAAAACCTCAAGCGTCATTGTTATTGGAGACTCAAATTCGACATCAAATTAGGCTTGCGCAAGATCAACAAATGTTCTCAATCAAGCCTTCAAAAAAATATCACATGATTAAAATTAAGGAGAAAAACTTCCAATCGGTTGACTACTATCACATATTTTGATGGCATAATGGGAAGGCTGAACATCTAGCCAAGGGTAAAAGATGTTCTCTCCATGCACTTTTTACCATAGTTTTATGTCCAAGGAAAATTTTCATAGTTTTATGGGAAAAGAAAAATTTTGTGGGGGTGATGTGACACCTTCCCCCCATCAACATTGAACTTAATCATTTCTCTGAATTCATTATTGCACCTGACACAAGCCTCGTCTCATCCTCACAATTTCCATGATTCACTTGGTACATGCATTTTCCCTCCCACGTGACAAGTTTTAAAGCCCCCAAAGCTTCTCAACGGGCTGCATATGAGATTTTCTCCTTGCTCGATGTCACCATGGGTTGTGTTCTATCTCTCACCTACTCCCTCATCCAAGTTTGCATGGGTCTCAGTCTACAGGCCCTTGGTTTTTATCTATGGTACTGTCATCCATTGTCAATAATTCCCTCGGCCACAAAGTTAGTCATGTGTGCACACATGGGTTCCCTCTCCTGGTCATTAAATCTTATTGAAGGTTGTATTGTGAGCATTCCCTAGAATTTGTATGGTAGTCATATTTTCCTCCACCATCTCTGGTCTCCAAATCACCCTCCCTGTTGGTTTTGATTTCAAATCTCAACCACCTAAAATTCACCTTCCCCCATGTGACAACACAATCATCCTCTTTGCCATTGCACCAATTGCGAAATGGCAGCTATGAAAGGGAAGTTGAAACTCCAGCAGCAAGGGATGGTAGCTCTACATGTGTCTCACACTTAAATTTACATGAATTTTCAGAATAAGAAAGAAAGAAGGGACAAGGAGCTCGCCATAGTTCTGAGCAGATCCACGCCCTTTACAAGGAAACCCACCAGACACACCCGATAAGTCATCTGCAACATCAAACAACTCTTTCTAAAGGTTCTCATGTCTCTTGTGAAGTAATCCATCCTATGCATCAACAACCAGAGCAAATTAAAAATGAATATCTTCAAGCAGTGGTGGACACAACCCTGAAACTTAATTAACTCAATTTTTATGCACTGTAAATTTGCTTTCCTATTAAATTCCTATCCCTGAATCTATACATGGAAGGATGGTATCATTTTTGTAATAATTGTAGTAGAAATAGATCAGATAAGGGTGGCTATTAATTTTTTTTTCCCCGAAGCTCATAGACTGTATGGAATTTCGTAATATTAGGTTGATTCATCATAACTGCAACCCCCCTTTATAATACAAATTAACAACTTCTGTTAAAAAAAAGGTATAAATTGATATATTTTTAGAGAATATTTTTTTTTCTAATTGTATTTATTTGGTACCTATCTATGGTAAGGTTTGAAATTATATTAGGAGTCATGTGAAGATAGGAATTTTGATGGCTTAGCTCTGTAAAACATGGAAAACATAGTCTATAAATTGATTCAAAAGAAATATCTTCATCCTTACCTACTAGGTGTTTACCAATATTAGATTAGATTGCAAAAAATATGTGATACAAGCAGTGTTATCCACATAATCCAGTTTGAACTAGTTCATTGCATGACGAGTCTAATTAATTCTTGAATGTGGCATGTAGGTTGGTCCTAATATAAATCAGTCCCCATCGTGTTAGACCCACCCATATGATATTTTGACAATAAAAAGAGAGAAAGAAAAGGAAAAGAGAAAAGAGAAATGGTCCCATTGATGTCCTTGAAGGATCAATGCAAATAAAAAAGGTCAGTGGAGGAGGAAAAGGATTGCGACACTGATTATGAGGATCCCAGTATAGGGGATGATTTCGATGATATGTACTTATTTGTTGTAGGTTGTAGCATGTTGTTTTTTGGACTCTAGAGGCCATTTAGAGCCTCATTGTTAAKTATTTTGTTTCATATATGTATCACACTATATGCCATTTTATTGTGTCCTTACATGTTATATACATGGGAAAACTTCGCATATTTGGTGTATAATAATTACSTTAGATTTGTGCTTATGTATGTGTGTAGTGCATTTTATGCATTTTTTAATTGACCAATTTGTCTGCTTGGTTATTTTTCCTAGTTCAAGCATAGTTTAACCCTTGATTGATTCCATTCTTTATAACTTTGGAAGCTGGATATAAAATGAATTTCAAATTTCAAAGAAAATGTTCCAATACATTTCTTTAATTTTTCAAAGAAAATGTTGCTATATGTTTCTTTCATTTTATTTATAAATAGATTATTATGTAATAGCTTCACTTTTAACACCAAAATTGAGTGAAAAAATTGGGCTTGGTATTATGATGTCATGAAGTTATGTAATGTCCCCCAGCTTAACCAGGGAATATTACTACGCGGAAATACACATAAAATGAAATTTACTTCTACTAATTAAATATCATGTAGCTTACCAACTACGATTTAAACACACATTCAACTAATTTTTTATACCCATAATTAAATGCATCTAAAACACTCTAAATGACCACGAATGCAACCAATAATTTATTCACATCAACAATTAACCATTCGCATATATAGAGTTAAACAAAACAATTAAATTCTTGGAATAAATCAGGAAAACAGATAAACACTTTGTAATATTCTAGATATAAAAAGTATGCAGAACAAAAATAAAATGCTAGAAATGGCAGAAAAACATCAATATAACTAGAAAAACACCACAATAACACCAAAATGATATCAAAATAATACCATAATGAGAACTTCGATTACTGAGAGCAATGTTCACTTGCCTCTTCGAGGGGGAAACCTCCAGTTGAGAAGAGCTCTATTACAATAATATCCAAGACAACAGTTCTCATACCCTCGATTCCTATTTATACTAAATATGTCTATCAAAAGAACCATCTAGAGGAAGATCCTTCTAGAAGAAAAAGATTCTATTAGGTCTTCTTACATTCGACTTATTCTTCCTTATTTCTAGGCCTTATTAATATTGACCTTTATTACATCGGAATATATTATTCTACCTATGTGAGGGGTTAGGTCCCTAACATGTCCCCCCCCTTAAAAAAAAACTTGTCCTCAAGGCTTGAGATGTGGAAATTGTTGCAGAATGGTAGATGGTTCCCAAGTGGCACCTGTTGGGGTTGTATCTTTCCATTGGACTAACACTTCCTTGATGGTTCATTGATGTAGGAGACGCTCACGCTGGTCCACAAAAGCTTCTGGTTGTATCCAAATGGAGCCTTCTTCGTCCAACTCGGGAAGGTTGGTTTGAGTTTGACACTTAGTTCCAATCACCTTTTTTAGGCAGGAAACATGAAAAAAAAGATGTAGCTTAGAATGAATGGGAAAAACTAACTGATAGGCCACCTATCCCACATGCTTGAGAATGGTATAAGGACCATAAAATTTGGGCGTCAGTTTCTGACAATGGTCAGCCTTGAGGGAATTTTTCTTGTAAGGTTGCAGCCGAAGAAACCTGTGATCCCCTTCTTCAAATTGAAGTTCAGAGTGACCTTGATCTGCTTGTTTCTTCATGCGATTATGGGCCATGACCAAATTCTCTTTGAGGGTACAGAGAATAGCCTCTCAATTTGTAAGAATTTGATCCACCGCATGGACCTTCAAGACACTTGGTAAATATGAGAGAAATGAAGGTGGATTTTTTCCATGTACTTCTTCAAACGGAGTCATGCGGGTAGCTGTATGGTATAAAGTGTTGTACCACCATTCAACTAGTGGCAACCATTGAGCCCACTAATTTTTCTTTTCTAATGAAAAACACCTCAAATATGTTTCCAAACACTTTTTGACAACTATAGTATGACCATCAGTCTCGGGATGATAAGATGTTCTGAGATGCAATTGGGTGCCTTGTAGCTTGAACATTTCTTTCCAAAAATTGTTGGTGAATTTTGGGTCGCGATCAGAAATAATAGAATGCGACATGCCATGAAGCTTGAAGACCTGATCCATGAAAAGTTGGGCCACAGTGGATGCTGTAAATGGATGTTGAAGAGAAAATAAATGAGCATACTTGGAAATGTGATCAACGACCACCATGATGACTGATTTATTGCCCGATTTAGGTAATCCTACAATAAAATCCATAGAGATATCCCACCAAATAGTAGGTGGTATTGGAATTGGAAGAAGTTGTAGTGTGCCAAGAGATTTAACTGTTTGTCCCTTATGGCGTTGACACACATCACATTCAACTACAAAATTATGAATGTCATGTTTCATACCTTCCCAGTGTTGGGCACTTTAATTGTCTAATTGAATGGAAAATCAAAGTGTTCAATATGAATTGTCAACCCAGGGAAGTTTGTTATTTCAAGATAATTATGCAGAGTCTATGCTAGATTATGAAAGCATCTCTAATCTAATTGCAGTAGGGAAGTTCTTCTAACAAAATCAAACAAACAATATTGCTAACACAATTGTGCTGATACAACTGGAGTGCTACAGAATTAAAATCATAATTGCAATCTAAACCGATGAATCTACAAAGACCATGAATTGCCTACCTTAATCTAACTTTCAAATTTACTTTTGCAGGAAGAAATTCTATACTATTTCAGAAGGGAAATCTACTTATTGCAAGAAGCTACTTCACACTTTTAATTCTCCAAAACAAGATTTTAACCTAATGCAGAAAAGAAAAATAGTTCTCCAGCCATGTTCAACAACTGACTCCTAATTCTCATGAGACAAGTTTATGCGCATTTACCAAGAAGGAACTAAATTGTAACAACAGTTGTATTCAAAAATATCTAACAGTTAAACCATTTGCAATAAATATGACTAAGTCTAGAATTGGAAACAGAGGGGAATCGGTGAGGAAGGTGGGCCCTTTCCTTCTCACTGAATCCACTCAAAATATAGGTTACAGTCGCTAAAGAAATTCAATCCACTTCTTCATTCAATTTCCAAAAAGATGTCTGTGTACAATAATCATTCCTTTCTTTAGTTCCAGCAAAAATACTAACAACCCTTTACATTACAAAAGCTCTGCCATGTAAAGTCAGAGTCAATCAGTTTTTTAGAAACAGATCAGTCCTGAGAATCCCTGATTCTCAGGCTGTTCGTTAGATAACATTAATACCAAATCTTGAATTCTCTTTCATCAACATCATGAGCCAGCATTCTAATCAACAGGTGTTGCAGCAGTTGTATCATAACAGGACTGGTGGCGTCTGTTGTAACAACTTCCAATATTAACAGGCTTTTGTCGTAGTAGTTGTGTAACAACTTCCAGAATTGATGGGAATCCATTGCAAAAGTCCTGTAACAGCTTCCAGGAATTGCGCATAGCTGTGACAACAACGAGTTTCTTGAAGTGGGATGTTCTAACACTTTGATCATTAATTAAATTATTTCATGGGTAAAATATGTGAATGTTATCAATCAAACATGCTAAGTAAATGAAAACATAAAGTAAGATGAATATTTCGTACCTTGGGAAAAAGGGTCTTGGTGCTCATTATAATAGTCATTTAGCTTGGGAATGAGAAGGTTGAATGATCAAAAGGTGTAGTGAAAAAGGGACAATTTAGGGTCCTAACATACCCCCCAACTGAAGACATTGCATCTCCTCATGCAAAACACATTCAAATCGAATTTTGTAGCTGAAGTAGATCAATATTTCCTCTAGTGCAAAATTGTGAAGATAAATTTCTAAATGCCGGTAATGAAGAATGCTCTGTCAAAAAAAAAAAACTGCTAAGTCAACAATCTTTTTGGATTTCTTTATGCTTGAGAACAAGATTGGTTTGAATTTCTTGAGTAACAACTTGTGGAGAAAACAGGGGTTCTTGTTTGCAAGTTGCTGGTATACCAGGAGCTGATTTATGACGATGAGATCTCCTCTGTTTTACTGATTTTTGTGTAGCAGGAAGTCCTTGTTCAATCTTAATTGATAAATTTGTCGGTCCTGTAGCAACTGGAACTTTGACTACCTCATATACTGCCTCATAGTAAATGTTTCGACACTAAAAACACATTAGTTCTTTGTTTCAGCCCAAAACAACTTTTGTCAGTGCTAGGATGTCCATGGTTATCCCCTCTGGATTCTTCTGTTTGGCTGCTGCCACCTCTTGTTTCAGGGTTTTTAATTCGGCCTTGAGGTTAGCATTCTTGGTTATCAGTGCAACAATCCTAGAATTTTTTGTATTCTTGATCTTTTTCTCTATGTGGGCAAACAATTAGGCAAGTGGTACATCCTCAGCATGCTGTGGAGCTGATTTTGGTGTAACAGTGTTGACGGGCGAAACAGTCCATCCGTCAACTGGAAGAGTGGAACCGGTCCGGGGTTGTATAAATAACCCAAGCCGTTTGGAATGAACCACCCTGACGAGTTTAACGGCTTCGTTGGCCGCTCTAAGGTCTCCTAAAGAAACCAAAGAGAAAAGTTAATCTGAGCTAAGAGATCTAAACTAAGGAAACTAGAAACTAATAAAAACTAACTAAAACAAACTAACTAACTAAATGAAGAAATCAAACTAAATTAGAGGAAACTAGAAACTAATAAAACAAACTAAAACTAACTATACTAATCTAACTATAAACTACTAACTATTATATATCTACAAAATACTAACTATGATCATAATAACTCAAATCAACTACTTAATTATCAGCTATGATAATTCTTTATTCACAAATATACAATATGGACAGATTACAGATTTGATTAAAACTTGTGAAACCTATGTGTTCGCTGCCCTAAGACAACCAAGGATCTATTTTTGTCTTTTTGTATTTATAAAACAGAAAGAAAGCTAACTGAAATTAAATATTCTAATCTAAATCTAACTAAATTTCTAATTAATTAAAATAATAAACATCTAACTATTTAACCTGGATACGCTCCAAGTTTGTCCTGTGCGAGATGAATTCTAAGATGATTGGAGGAGGGAAACTCACACCAGTTAGGCCCTTAAGCTTCTCGGAAACGATCAGCTATAATGCTTCCTGAAGTATTATTACAGGACAAACAAGACATAAAAGATTACCATAAAAAATTTTTGATTATAAATTCCTGCAAAAGGGGAGACCTATTGTGCAGCAAAATTATATATTACAGTTCAAATTGTGAAAAAGACAAAGCTATCATTCACTAAAAGAATTGATAATTGTTATGCCTTTTATCGATTAAGGAAGAAACAAGATATAGATAAAAGAAATAATATTATATCATTTGCATGTGATTCAGATAGCTAACGCAATACCAAACCATAAACAAGCTGATATACAAAACATAGAACAGAGTGTTGATATATTGAAAAGCGGAAAGCTACGA
>JASDQU010370699.1:12595-35905 GCA_032191745.1 Picea mariana | reverse complement strand
ACAGAGTCATCAAACGAGATATTTAATTATAGACACAAATCAAAAGATTTGATACAATCAACCCATTCCTGTAATCGAATCAAACACTTGTTATCATTAGAATACAACTCACATTGTAACAATTGTTATCCATTCAAAACTTGATTATGAAACAGAGGATATACGAATCAGTCTCAACATAGAAATTATAATTAACACAGTCAACCAACTGACTCATTGCATCGCACAAGATATAATCAAATCAAACAGAGATATCGTTTGTGTTCCAAGAATAGAAAATATATCAAATAACAACACATTCAAATTCGATTATAATCAATCAAACCAAATCTAATCACAAACAATCCAGAAGTTGACAAAAATTATGCATGACAGAGCAAGTCAAACATATAAAAAGAGCTTATGAACACGCTGTATTAAAGAGGGGAAAATTATACCATTACAGTTGCTGGAGCTATGTCAATTTGGAATTGACAATTGCGGTGGTAGACTCAATGTTTTTAAACAAGATTGATCCAGCGGTCCGTTGATTTTTATCATTAGGCTGCCCCTTATCGTTCCGACCAGTGAGCCTTGCTACTTGGCTCTCCAAATCCTGAATCTTGGATTGCAGCTTTGGAACATCCAAATAGTATCGTTCTAACCACAGTCCACACTGGTCGCAAGGTGTAGCAACCTTTTGAGCAGAAGGGGGGTTTGACGATTCACCACGGGTTCCAAGAGATGGCTTGATGCCAGGATAGTCTGGTTTATCCCGAAGACAAGGAGGCAAGTTATCAACGAAATCGTAGGGAGGTTCGTCACCACAGAAGCCTTCTTCAGCGAGAAAACACTCAATGCTCGAATTGGAGTCCTCACTGACCATGATGGGCTCTGTTTTGGCAGGAGGTTTAGCCTTATTTCTCTCCATGCGAGAGATCATCCTTGAATTTTTCTTGTTTCTAGCAGCAGTCTTTGCTCTAGCCTTTGTGGTTACGGGCTTAGCAACTTTAGTCACAGCCATAGGTGAATTTACAAGTGAGTCAGGTTCGGGTTTAGGAAGTAAAACACTGTAGGGTACAGGGGTAGATTTACTCTCGGATACCACAGGCTTATCGACTGGAGGAGAGTTGGATTCCTCAAAACCATTACGGTTGAGGAAATTGTGCTAGGAATATCGACACAAACCCAATTCATAAACAACCAGCATTTTAATTAACCCAACATGAAAAAGGCTAGTATCAGCCTGACTTCGCTTATACTTCTTAGCCATTTTAAACAAACTTCGGTGCAGATTATCGAATCCCATAAACACCATTAGCAAACGTAGATGAAACAGAAAAACAAATCCATACCTGCCTTCACAAGTGATGAACTGCTTGAGGATCATCAATAGATCATACCAGCAGGGTTTCAACATCTTCGCAGGTAAACCTCTGTTGCACGACCTCACTGTCCGGGACCGAAACAACAATGTCCACGGGACATCGTTTACTTTGTAGCTTTTGGACCATTTTTGTCCCTTGACGGGCAGACCAGTTGCCAGGATGAGAGAGTGTTCGGTAACTTCAAGCTGGACATCTCCAACTTTGGCTCGGCAACCGTCAAATGACAGTGTGAATTGTCGAGCAACAGGGATATTAAAACCATCGAACTTCCTTATAAAGGAAAGCCACCCGAATTCTTCGAGGTCGCTGTATGCACCATCGAATGTCAACAGCGTTTGGCAGCCATTAGGTTCGGCCCTCACAACAAGATCCATATCCTCTGTTCATGGTAGGGTTCACACCGAATACACAATGCACAGAGTGAATACGATAGGGTTTTCATAGTTTGAATGCTCGACGAGACCGAAAACAACTCCAGGCATGCGAAGGTGGTGGGATTACCATCACCATGTATTACATTAATGACCTGTACAGAGCTGTTTAAAACCATAATCATTAAAACAAATGCATCAACCAGCCAGTGGGTGAGTCACCACTTCTACGTGCCAGTCATCCAAGTCAGAACCAACACATCATATGATAACAACGAGCCAAGCGTTAAGTTTAAAACCAACACAGTACCAACATTAACTATCACTGTAACGTGCCAATTCCCACGTTTAATCAATCGCTTAATCACAGGGTTTACTGCTAATACATAGCTCGGGATCATATAACATTCAATGTATAATTTAACTTTGCAAATAGCATGCCAAATATCAATTCGAATATGATTAACTCATGCGCCTTGAAACCATTGCTATCATACCTTATAAACTTGTCCATGCACTTCGTGCATATTACATATGTTTGTACTCCAAAGTCTTAGAACCATACAATCAAAATTCCTTCATATAACATTCGAGTGAAAGTCCAAAGCAAGGATAAAAACAATATGACCAAATCCATTATACAATTTTCATAGATCAGAACAAAACCAATAACTTTCATGCCCAAAGTTTCAACAATGAAACATATCCAAATGCGCAATCAAGGTAAGATAATGCTCAAGAACATAAGTTTGATACAACCTCTAGCAATCATGTGATAAACCAGTGATCAAGTATCAACCAAAGACGACGACAATCTAATCGATGGAAGAAGTGTTTTCACACTTGAAGTTGTGAAAACTGGGTCAAAATTGAATTGTAATGGTCGCAAAAATGAGACGAATGTCCATTAGCACAATGCGACAATGGTTTGTCGTAATACGACAAGGGGTGTAGGCATCTTTTGAGAGCAATCGAAAAAAAATTGGGTTGGCTGCCAACAAACAGCTGTGTCTGTCAGGACTGGTTCTTGTGGATCAGTCTCAACGTGGATAGTTGGTGCTTGTGGAACATCTTTGTCTGTCAATACTGGTTCTTGTGGAGTAGTCTCGACATTGTCGGTTGGTTCCAATATTACTAGATCTGGTAGGACAATCTTATGTGGAGCAACTACTTCTGGTGTAACAGCTGTATCTGTCAGGACTGGTTCTTGTGGATTAGTCTCGACGTGGGTAGTGGATTCTTGTGGAACTGTCTCTACATCAACCATAGGGAATAGTGGACAAAGAATAGGAACAACCTGCTCCATATCGTGTCTTCCAATTGCAGCTTCAACAGACCTGGTGGACTTGGTTTTTCTCCTGGGTAAAGTAGAAATAAAAGTAGTGGTTTGCTTCTTCGTTGCTAGAGGAGGAACAGGTTGTTCTTCCTCAAGCACACAAGGAGGATATTCTAGTATACTGGGTTCTGTGATGATCTGGATATATTCAACGAACATGGGATGCACAGAATCATCAGGCAACACCGATGATTCTGCTGCAAATTGAGTACATTCATTTTGAAAGGAAAAGATAGTTTCCTGCAGTTTTGGGCATAAGGTAAAACCTGGTATTCGTACCTCTGGAGAATTATTTATTGCAATAGCTAGAGGGTTCTGATTTGATGTTGATCCAATTTGATCAATGGATCTCCGAGGTTTTCCTTTGAATGGATGTTTCCTTTTCTACGAAGATGCATAGGTAATGCTAGTAGGTGCTTGATCGACTGTAGCAGTAATAGGATAATCCAGTGTGATTGCAGTAGCAATAGGAGGGGTCTGTGTGATAGTTGGCGCAACAACAGAGGGGGTAAGCGGTCTTGATGTTCTAGTGGATCGTGTTATCCTTGCTCGATTTTTAGGTAATGCAGAGGTAGAAGCAGTGTGTTTCTTGTCAGAGGCAGGGGGTTGAATTTCAATAATCAGTGTATTATCCAAGTTCTATGATTGTGGTCAAGTGGTTGGCTCTTCATCTGCTTGTTTCTCCACAACTACAGGCTGTTGTAATGCAAATTCGTTGAGACTTGTCTGATTGATGCCAGGATGGCTTCGGGTTACACGGTTTCTTTTCTGAGTCATCTTATGGATATCGACAATAGGTGTTTGGACTACTGTTGTAGCCGAGGGTAGAGGCTCTAGAAGAGGTCCATGGGTTGTAGTTTCAAGGACTAGTGCAATCCTTTCTGGATTTACAAACTGTGGCTGGGATGCTATAGCAGGTAATGTGTTATTGGAAATGCCCATACCTCTACGAATTAATAGGTCGATGAGTCTATGATTAGAAACATAATTCTTGGGGCTCTTGGATTTTTTTAGAAAACAAGCCATGTTATGCAATGATTGTAGGAGATAATAAGGAATGTTTATCAATTTCTGATGTCRCAGATGTGATAATAAGATGAAATCAGAAAAATAAACAACTTGGTATCGACCTTCAYAGGTGATGTACCTTTTAAGAAATTCTGCAACTTTCCCCCATGGATCTGGTAAGGAATTGACATCTACACCTCTTCCCTTGGTCTAAACTCRCTCAGTGTTGACGAGGAACCCCTTCTGTGCATCTGGGAGATGTGTTTTTCTGTTAAACCATCAGTCTCCTATCCTTGGCAACCCTGTTACAGCAACAATGCTTGCTTCTGTTACCAGAATCCTTACCCCATTCACCATTGAATACCCTTCAGTAAGATTTTGACTAAAMTCCAATACCTCGTCCTCACTAAAATATTTCAACTTATTAAAATAGGATATCCAGYCTGCCTGAAGAAATATTTGGTAGGCCTCTGGGTGTAGCAACAAACTATCCAGAGTTGCGGGTTCATGTCTCACAACTGATCTTCCCATGATGTTTCTTGAGAGTTACAGGCATGTAGGAGGAGAAACTATCACCTAAATCAGAGACGCAATAAGCTCGAACGTGACTTGCAGAGAGAATACAATGTCTTAGTTAAAAGAAGTGTGTGTGGAAAGGTGGGGGAGGTGTGTATAAACTTCGGAATGAACGACTAGATTTACGTTCTCTCTCTCCCCCCCCTCAACTAAGCAGATTGTCTCTAGGTGTAATTGGTTAGTAAATAGGAAATCGTGCTTTTAGATCTTCATTACTTTAACACGTAGGATTAATCACGTACCTCAAATCTTACCACACATAACAACCTGTCGATGTAACCGCACAATCCAACCGCTGTCGGAATGGAGTGTAATAGCTAGTCATGATGAAGGGGCATGAGAGAAATGACATCTTGTGCAGAGTCATAGTCCTTACTGTAGTGAGCCAACTGGATATCGCTGAATGTGAAGTTACATCATAATGAAGCAACAATTCCAGATAGAAAGCATCAACATTGTCTAATCAGAGGTGTTGTTGCACGGAAGATTGGAGAGCTGGAGCCGCAGCATCAGCATAAAGAAAGAGTTAAGTGGCAAGAAAGAACAATAGTAATTAGTGTATCAGCAGGTTCATTTTCAAAAATGTCGGAGGTAGGTGTAACAGCGTTGAGATTGACCAATTTATCGAAAAAAAGGTGGAACAACATTGGAATCGACCAATTTATCAGAAAAAGGTGTAACAGCATTGAAATCGACCAATTTATTGGGAAAAGGTGTAACAACATTGAAATCGGCCAATTTATCGGAAAAAGGTGTAACAACATTAAAATCGACCAATTTATCGGGAAAAGGTGTAACAACATTGAAAGCGGTCAATTCATCAGAAAAAGGTGTAGCAGCATTGAAATTAGCCAAATGCTACCTTACTTTGATTCTAGGAAGTTTTTCAACTTCCATGAACTCATTGTTTCCTTCTGTTCAACAATCTACCTGCACACACAAAATCCACTGATACCTTCCAAGGCTTTATTAGCATCGTAAAGAAAATAGAAAAAATTCAACTAAAAATAGAGAAATGCAAATTTTGCCGAGATTATTTATATACAAAGTCTGAGCAAAAGAAGTCCTAAAGTTTAGAAGGGGAAGGAGCAAGCTCCTTTCCATTTAAGATTTGATAATCTGTAACAACTGTACAACTAGTTTTGAATTCTGCCTTGGATAGTGGACGCTGATACAGATGCAGGCAATGACCATTTACATGTAAGTGTGTATTGGATCCATCAATAGTAATCAACCGGACTATCCCATTGGGAAACACAGTGTCTACCTCATAAGGCCATAGCCATCGTGTACACAACTTACCTTGAAATTCTTTAAAGCGTGAATCATACAACAGAGCCTAATCTCCTTTCTGGAATAATTTCTTCTTAATGATTCGGTCATGCCATTTTTTTCTTTGTTGTTGAATCACTGTGGTTTGATGGATGGCGTCCAAACACTTTTCATCAAGCTCATTGAGTTGCTGCAGTCTGGATTTTTGTGCCATTGTCAAGTTGAGGTTGACTGTTGATGCAGTTCTTAAGGTTTTGATTTCGAATTCAATGGGAAAAACATGGCTTTTTCCATATACCAGCTCGTAAGGAGAAAAACTAGTTGTGCTCTTCCAAGTAGTTCGGTAAGCCCATAGAGCTTCATGCAGTCTGTCAGACTAGTCCTTACGATTTTCTCTCATTGTTTTAGTAAGAATGTCTTCGATAACTTTGTTGGTGCTTTCCACTTGGCCATTGCCTTGTGGATGGTATGGAGAAGCTATTCTATGTAAAACATGATATTTACTGAGTAGAGGCTCAAAATTATTTGATGTGAAAGGGGGTCCTCCATCAGTGACCAGTTCTCTGGGAATGCCAAACCTAACAAATATATTTTTAAAACAAGAATGCTAAGACAACCTCTTCTGACTCTCTGATAAGTGCTTTTTCCTCCACCCACTTGGTCATGTAATCTGTACAGACCAATATATAGACTTTCTTATTGGAAGGTGGGTGAATGGGTCCTATAAAATCCATGGCCCATCTCTCAAAAGGCTCTAACACTACTTGAGGTTGGAGTGGAATCTCATCCCTGTGAGTTGGTTGACCCATGCGTTGGCAACTGTCACAAGCTTGGACATAATTCTTGGCATCTTGAAATATGCTGGGCCAATAATAGCCAATCCTTAAAATTTTATGCCCGGTCCTTTTTGCAGCAAAATGACCCCCACAAGGGCCATCATGGCAATATTTCAGCAGATCATAAACCTCATCATCCCTCACACATCTCCTGATTTCTTGGTCCAGGCCTGTGTAGAAGAGGTATCCTCCTATCCAATTGTACCTGGCACTCTTTTGAATAATTTTCCTTCTTTCCCTAGGAGATAGATGGGGAGGTACCTTCCCTGCAACCAGATAATTGGCAATGTCTGCATACCAAGGTGAGTGATGAGATACTGCAAACAAATGTTCATCAGGAAAGGAATCACCTACAGGTGAATTATCATCATTTATTTGTTATCTTGAGAGAAAATCAACAACCACATTTACTTTTTTTGGTCTATCCACTATAGTGATGTCAAATTCTTGTAGTAGTAACAACCATCTTGTCACTCGGGCATTAGTAATAGGTTTATTCATTAGATATTTTATGGCTATATGATCAGTATGAATAAAAGTTGGGTAACCAGTTACATAATGCCTGAATTTATTGATTGCATATACTACTGCCAAGAATTCTCTTTCAGTAACTGTGTAATTTAATTCAGCGGGAGCCATGTTCTTGCTGATATAGTATATAGCGTAGGGTTCTTTGTCCTCCTATTGCCCTAGTACTACACCAATTGCAGTGTCTGAGGCATCTGAAGAAATGTGAAAAGGCAGAGCCCAATTGGGCCCTCTCAAGATGGGAGCTGTAGACAATCTCTATTTAAGATCCGCAAAAGACAATTCACAGTCGTTAGTCCAACAAAAGTTAACATCTTTTGTTAGTAAGAAAAACAATGGAGAGGCAAGTTTAGAGATTTTTTTTATGAATCTCCTGTAATGCCCAACATGTCCTAAGAAACTTCTTACCTCTTTCTGAGTTGATGGAGTCAGAATATTCAAAATTACCTGGATTTTGGCTGGATCTACCTAAATTCCTGCATAAGAGATGAAGTGTCCCAGCACTACCCCTTCGTGCATCATCATATGGCACTTTTCTATACTTAAAGAAAGATGAGACTGTTTACATCTTTTGAGAACCTTTTCCAGATTAGACAAAGCGTCTTCAAAATCAGTCCCATATGGTGTAAAGTCATCCATGAATATTTCCATACAGTCATTCACCATATCAGAGAAAATACCAATCACAGCTCTCCGGAAAGTGGCTAGTGCATTACACAAGCCAAATGGGAGAACCTTGTAGGCAAATGTTCCCCAAGGGCTGGTAAAGGTGGTCTTATCTTGGTCCTGTGGGTCAATTTGTATCTGGTTATAGCCACTGAATCCATCTAGAAAAGAAAAATATTTTTTTCCGGCTAAGTTATCTAAAACCTGATCAATAAATGGCAGAGGGAAATGATCCTTCTGCGTTGCCTTATTCAGGGCTCGGTAGTCCACACACACTCTCCACTTACCATTCTTTTTAGGCACAATAACCAATGGTGATACCCACTCATTTTCTGATATAGGATAGATGAATCTGGTGTTGAGAAGTTTCTGAAATTCTTCTTTAACAATTTCTTTAAGGTTTGGGTTCATCCTCCTTTGCGGTTGGCAAATGGGTCAGCATTATTTTTTGATGTATATATGGTGGGTGCATAGCTCAGAGGGGATGTCTTTCATATCCATGTAATCCCATGCAAATGATTCTTTATGTTCAATCAGTAAATTCATCAGTCGACGAGTTTTAGCGCTGGAGAGATCGGGATTGATGTTCAAGGTTTCTCCAGGTTCAATTTCCACAGTGATGCTCTTGGCACTGATTGTAGGACATAATTCAGCTGTTATTGTTTCATCATTTGCTGTTACAACATTTTCTATTACAACGACTGTTGTTACAGCTGAATCACTCTGATTGTCAGCAGTTTTTGAGAACATTTCCGAGTTCATTTCTTCCTAGGCCATAGGGTCAAAAACTCTGATCAATTGGTGGTGCATGTGCTATGTAACATCAGAGGGGTCACAAATAAAATAGTTGATTAACTCATCCTATGTTTCATCCTTGAAACTCAGGGCCTTTCCTATAGTTAGCACAGGTAGAGCACTTTCAGCCTCACTGTCCATCCATAGAGATTTTTCGGGTTCTGCACTAGGTGTAGCATGAGGATACAGGGTAAGTTTTTTTGTGTTGTAACCATCAGATATAGTCATAGAACTAGATTGGAAACCTATGAAGGCATCAGCTGTTGCTAACCATGGTCATTCCAGAATTAGAGGATGGCCTCCCAGACTGGATTTGGGCTGTAACATGACAAAATCAGCAGGAAACTCCCATGAGTCTACTGAAATAACTAAATCATCGATTGCTCCTTCTGGTCTGATGGTAGAGCGATCAACTAATTCTAGAACAGTAGGAGTAGGTCATATTTTTGTTCCGAGTTGCAAAAAATGCGTGGTTTCTATTGGCATGATGTTAATTGTTGCCCCTAAATCAACTAGTACATGCTGAATAGATGTCTATTCGATTTTAACTGTGACAGTAGGGTTTCCTGGATCGCCATATTTAATAGGTGGAGTTTTTCCTAGCATTAGCTTAGACAAATCCCCCACTACATGCACTGTGAGGGGATCTTTAGGTTTTCATCCAGGTTTTCTGATACAAAGATCCCTCACAGTCTTGGCATAAATAAGGACATCCCTTATTGCTTGTAGTAGTGGAATATTAACGTGCAGATTTTGCAATTCTCCAAGGAGATTGAAAGAAGGTAATTCCACAGGCTTTGTAAATTTTAGTCTTTCAGGGAATGGTGGGTCTACTGTTTCTAGAATGGGTTGGTCAATTTATTCTGTATCAGCAAATGGTCTCTCCCCTGATTCCTTATCTGATTCTGAAGATGGAGCATCTTCAACTATTGGCTCAACTACTCTCCCCGAAGTAAATTTCATCACAAGGCATAGGAGTAATAGATAAGGCTAGCACATTAAGTATGTCTATGCTCTGGACGACCTTATTATTTGGGTTTGGGTTAGGTTGCACAGGCATTTGATGTCATAAGGGAGGATTGTTTGGTGAGTTATTAGGAGGCAATTGCAACTGTTGCTGCTGGTATGGGGGTTGGAACTGTTGTTGAAAGAAGTTTGGTTGGTGTTGGCTTGGATAACTGAGTTGTTGTTGAGTACCTCTCCCATATGGGTTCCATTGCTCATAGTGATTCAGTTGTTGGGGCATAGGTAACCATGCATTTGGATCCTGATAATAGGGTAGCATTTGATTTGGAGGGGGGGCATTAGACTAGTCATATGGTAGCTGATTGTTCCAATAATTAAATGTTGGAGGAGAGAATTGAGAATTCATACCTTGACCTCTTGGCTAACATTGTCTCCTTTGTGCAATTAGATAGGCAGCCTCTGCCTCCTCACTAGTTGCCTTCATTGATGCTTTTACCCCTGGTAGAGAAGGACAATGGTCATTGGCATGGTCTAATTCACAAATAAGGCATACCTGGACACTGTTCAGTGGGCACTCCCTTGGTGGATGTTTCTTCCTTCATTTTGGATAGAAAATGCATAATACTTGCTCTGGTTCTGCTTGTTTTTGCTTAACCTGCAAAGTATCCATTTGTGAGGAAAAAGAGTTAATCATTTCTATTTTGAAACTTTCTAACATATTACCTATTTCTACTCTTGTTGCTCCTCCATTTGCTGATTTATGTACCCTTGAAAAAGTAGTATCCTTGGTAGTTGACTTATTCCTTGTAGATCCTCGAGAACATATTTTGCAGAGGTCTACAATGTCCTCATAGGATTCCTTAGATATATCTCCTATACCAAGCATATTCAACATATCTAAGCAATCTTCTCTAACTCCTTTTAGCAAAATGGTTTTCAGAATGTCCTTACTCACATTCGGATGGCCAGACCGTTGTAGATTGTATTGGAGTCACTCCACAAAGTCTTCAAGGGTCTCGTCCTCCTTCTGCGACATTTTGAACAACTCCTCTTTGTGTTCCCTTGTTCGACAATAGTCTTGGTATTTGTGCATGAAAAGCTACCTCATTTGTATCCATGTTGAAAATTTTTCCCCTCCAAGGCTCATGAACCATCTTAACGTATTTCCTTTTAATGTGGCTGGAAACAGATTGAGCTTCTGCGCAGTGGTAGTGTAGTCATAGCTTCTACACAAAATGTCAAATTCAAACAGAAACTCATCCGGATCTTCAGTAGATAATCCATGAAAATTTGGGAGAGCTGAGAGAGGTATGTTTTTCATAGGAGCCATTCCTCATGTGGGAATATCAGAAATAGGAAAAACCAGGGTACAGATAGTGTTTTCATTGTTTACTTGATCCTCGTTGTTCTGTGGATTGTCTTGGTAGAGATCTTCTTAATTATACCCTTGAGTCTCCATATGTTCTCTCTCCCTCCACTCAATATGCATAGCATCCCACTCTTCCTTAGTGGCTATCCAACCGTTGATCTGATAAACAACTTCTTCTAGGTTTTCTCGGTTCGAGGCTATACTGCCTTGATCCTCAATGTTCTCCAGTGTTGCTTGTTGATTTGTTGGTGACAAATCTTCAGCTTCGCTTTCAGCTACAATTTCATCTTCAGCCCTTGATGAGAACAATGTTTCGAGAGGGGGTGTTTCTGCTGACTGTAGATCATTTCCTCTTGGAGGATTGGCAGGGAAAAAAATGGATCCTAAAGAAGAGTTTGCTCTGGCTATAATCTCATCAACAATGTTCTGTGTTCCCAGTATGTTAGGATTTCTTCCTCCACGTCCTCTGATGCCTACAATGTTAGTATTTTGGGGGGTTCGTTCTTGCGTTTGGTGATTCATGCAGACTATTCATTCCTAAAAAAAACTAATGTACTTACCAAAATCTACAATTATCTTCCCCGACAATGATGCCAAAATGTTGGACACTTTAATTGTCTAATTG
Organism: Picea mariana; assembly: GCA_032191745.1. Lineage (NCBI taxonomy): Eukaryota > Viridiplantae > Streptophyta > Pinopsida > Pinales > Pinaceae > Picea > Picea mariana. The sequence goes on along the minus strand of JASDQU010370699.1, from coordinate 24,190 downwards.
AATGGAAAATCAAAGTGTTCAATATGAATTGTCAACCCAGGGAAGTTTGTTATTTCAAGATAATTCTGCACAGTCTATGCTAGATTATGAAATCATCTCTAATCTAATTGTAGTAGGGAAGTTCTTTTAACAAAATCAAACAAACAATATTGCTAACACAATTGTGTTGATACAGCTGGAGTGCTACAAAATTAAAATCATAATTGCAATCTAAACTAATGAATCTACAAAGACCATGAATTGCCTACCTTAATCTAACTTTCAAATTTACTTTTGCAGGAAGAAATTCTATACTATTTCAGAAGGGAAATCTACTTATTGCAAGAAGCTACTTCACACTTTTAATTCTCCAAAACGAGATTTTAACCTAATGCAGAAAAGAAGAAAAGCAATTCTCCAGCCATGTTCAACAACTGACTCCTAATTCTCATGAGACAAGTTTATAAGCATTTACCAAGAAGGAACTAAACTATAACAACAGTTGTATTTAGAAATATCTAACAGCGAAACCATTTGCAATAAAAATGACTAAGTCTAGAATTCAAAATAGAGGGGAATCGGTGAGGAAGGTGGGCCCTTTCCTTCTCACTGAATCCACTCAAAAGATAGGTTACAGTCGCTAAAGAAATTCAATCCACTTATTCATTCAATTGCCAAAAAGATGTCTGTGTACAATAATCGTTCCTTTCTTTAGTTCCAACAAAAAGAATAACAACCCTTTACATTACAAAAGCTCTACTATTTAAAGTCAGAGTCAATCAGTTGTTCAGAAACAGAGCAGTTGTGAGAATCTCTGATTCTTAGGCTGTTTGTTAGATAGCATTAATACCAAATCTTGAATTCTCCTTCATCAACATCGTGAGACAACATTCTAATCAGCAGGTGTTGCAGCAGTCATATCATAGGAGGACTAGTGGCGTCCGTTGTAATAGCTTCCGAGATTAATAGGCTTCTGTCGTAGCAGTTGTGTAATAGCTTCTAGAATTGATGGGCATCCATTGCAGAAGTCCTGTAACAGCTTCCAGGATTGGTGGGCACATTTTGCAGAAGTCCTGTAACAACTTCCAGGAATTGCGCATAGCTGTGACAGCAACGAGTTTCTCGAAGTGGGTTGTTCTAACACTTTGATCATTAGTTAAATTATTTCATGGGTAAAATATGTGAACATTATCAATCAAACATGCTAAGTAAATGAAAACATAAAATCAAGATGAATAGTTCGTACCTTGGGAAAAAGGGTCTTGGTGTTCAKTATAATAGTCATTTAGCTTGAGAATGAGAAGGTTGAATGATCAAAAGGTGTAGTGAAAAAGGGACAATTTAGGGTCCTAACACCCAGAAGAAAGAACGTTTGAACCTATCATAGGTTTTGGTAAACCCCGAGTGCTCAGTTGTGGGTGTAGCATGAAGCTCAAAAAGTACTGTGGATTTAATTTTTGACTGTTTACTTAAATACAAATGGCCTTTGTATAGAATCTCATCATGGATCCAAGAGTACCCTGGGGAAACTGGAGAATTGGACTGCAATCGTTGTATCGTATGCGAACTTTTGGGATCATGTAGCCATTCTCGACGAATGGCTTGGAGCCAATCTGGTACAATGAAGGAGAAAGAAAAAAGGGACCCTTCATCTTCATATTTTCGGGAAATTTCTTCCACAATCATATCCAAAGAGATTAGTCACCCATTTTTGTTGCTCTAGGGAGGAAATGCGTTGTTCCAGAAAATACTTGAGGCTTTAATGATCAGTCTTAATTTGGAAGCGTTTCCCCAATAAATAAGGGTGCCAAAGATCAAAGACATGCAAAATAGCCAACATTTCCTTTTCATAGATTGATTTTCCCAAATTTCGTTCAAACAATTGTTTGCTGGTAAAGGCCAAAGGTCGACCCTCTTGCATAAGGAAAACGCCAATTCCTTTTCCTGAATCATCACATTCTAGGACAAAGGTCTTTGTGAAATCAGGAAGTGCCAGGACTAGAGTGGTGCACATGGCCATCTTCAAGGTTTGAAAATCATGAGCAACTGCTGGAGTCCAGGTGAAAGAATTATTTTTAAGGAGTGCAATGAGAGGGGCTGCAATCTTTCCATAGTTCTTAGCAAACTTGCGATAAAAACCTGTTAACCCAGAAATCCACGTAAGATTTTGATTGTATTTGGGTGAGGCCAGTATTGCATAGCTTCAATATTTTTAGGATCCACCTTGACGCCGTGCTTTCCAAAAAGATCACCCAAGTATTCGACTTCTGAGGCACCAAAAAAACATTTAAATTGTTTCAGGAAAATTTGGTGCTGAGAGAGTAAATGGAGAAATTGATCCACATGAGAAAGATGGTATGTCTAGGTTTTTATATAGATGAGGATATCATCAAATAAAACAAAGACAAAATGACAGAGAAAAGGATGGAAGACATGTTTCATGAGGCTTTGGAAAGTGGAGGGAGCATTACATAAACCAAAGGGCATGACCAAAAGATCATAGTGGCCCTCATGAGTTCTAAAGGCAGTCTTAGGAATGTATGCCTCTTTCATATGGATTTGGTGGTAGCTAGAACAAAGATCAAGTTTAGTAAAGAACTGGCTGCCACTCAATTCATCGAAGAGGTCATCAATGATAAAAATGGGAAATTTTTCTTTAATGGTGAGTTTGTTGAGGGCATGGAAGTCAGGACACATGCACCAAGAAAATTCTTTCTTCATGTCCATGATCACAGGAGAAGAGTAGGGTCTCGTACTGGGGAGGATAACACTTGCGTTAAGCAGTTCTTGAACCATTTTCTCAATTTCATTTTTTTGGGAAAAGGAGTGATGATAGGGACGGATATTGGGAGGAAGGCTTTCTGGGACAAGGGGAATGGAATGATCATGAACACCATGGGAAGGAGGGAGTCCTTGGGGAGTGGGAAAACCACTTGATGTTTAGAGAGGATGGATTGGAGGTCCTGCGACACATAGGGTGTCTCAGTTTCTTGTATGGCATGGAGTTGGGAAATAAAGTTCGAATGACATTTTTTGAGCAGATTTTCCATGTGATGGGAACTAATGATCGTAGGGGAACCGGTGGTGATGCATTGGAGCTTATATTTCTAGCCTTCCTGGTCGAATTGCATGGTTAATTCCTTAAAATCCATGAGAATGGGACCCAAATTCCTTAGCCAGTCTGCGCCCAACACAATGTCACAACCGCCCATGTCGATAGCAAACATATGAGATTTAAGGTGGTAGTCACCAATTTGGAGACACACATTTTCACAACACCCTCGACATTTCATGGACATTGGCAATCATGATTTGGAAATTATTGACTGTACGGATATAGAAATTAGTTTCTTGGGCAATGCGGTGATGAATAAAATTATAGGTGCTTCCACTATCAACAAGAATGATGACCTTGCTATGCTTGATGTAGCCAATTAGTTTGAGGGTTTGGGGAGCAGAGAAGCCAGTGAGAGCATTTAGGGAAATGATCAGTTCTACTTCAGGAGGGTCTAAGGGAGGGAAAATGTCGGTGGGTTTAGGTTACTCAGACACAAGTTGGGCTTCAACATCCTCTTCCGAAACATCCTCTGAGATGGCCATAAAAATATTTTGTTCCATACACTTGTGTCCTGGAAAATATTTGTCATCACAATCGGACCTGGTCAATTTTTGGATCTTTAGTGGAGTAGAAGGAGGAGTGGGATTTACTAGTTTAGTGCGAAGAATAAAGGAGGGTTTCCAGTTTTGAGAAGAGACAAATTGTTTGCTTCCTTAGCGTGTTTAGTATCCTCCACCCAACTCTGAGGCTGAGCCATGAGAACATGGGAATGAATCTCATCCTTGAGGTCACTGATAAAACATTCTCGAAAAAAAGCATCAGACTTTCCCTCTATACGAAAAACCAGTCTCTCAAAAGCATCTATAAAGTCTTCCACTGTGCCTATTGGTCAACTGAGAGGGGGGGGGGNCACACATATGAGATACACAGAGACAGATATTTCCTGAGGAAACCCATAAAGGGTAAAAACCTCTTCTTATTTATATGATAAGTAATATTTACATTCTGTACATTATCATACTTATGAGAACCAACTCATAATGAGGCTATAACCTCTGTTTTGCAGGCTGCTACTTGCTAAGAGCACCAACTCTCTAGATTCTCTAGCACCCACTAGAAGGAAGCACCGACTCCCTAGTTTCTCTAGCACCCACTAGAAGGAAGCACCAACTCCCTAAGAGTTCCAGCACCAACTGGATGGAAGAACCAACTTCCTAAGAGTTCCAGCAACAACTGGATGGAAGCACCAACTTCCAGTTACATAGGCACTGACCTGTATATCAGAGAACAACATTTCTCCCTTGCACCACCCTGCCACCCTGGTTTATCTGGCTGCAACTAGATGGAAGCTACAACTCCCTATGTTCAAGCACCCACTTGAAAATTTGAGGACAATAGTCCTCCCTAGCACCTCCCTACCACCCTAAAATATGAATTTTTGCTACTGAAACATATTACAATGATATAATGTTCATCAATGGCTTACCAGTCTCATCACTATTCTGCTAAACTGTCCTACTATGTTTGCCTCACTGTCTTCCTGCACACATCCCTTGTGCTTTCTGCTCTTCTACCTTTTATGCTCTGTGTGCCATTTCCATTCAATGCACCATTCCTCTTCTGTTTATTTCAGCTGCTGCACTCTGCCTCCTTCTACACACCTCAATTACTCTCAACAACAACCTTCATCTCTTCTCTGTTTTGCGTATTTATGCTCTATGTGCATATTTTGCTTCCTCTATGCAAAATACTTCTGCATGCACTTCACCCCACCATTTTTCTCCATATCGAGATAATCACTGCCACTCCACCTTGCCACCACTTCGCTGCCTTGAGCATCAACACACTCTCTTTGTTCTGCATGTTCTCCTCGTGTCAAGTCCTCTTCTAGATCATCATTGCAACTCTTCAGCTTCTCTGGCCATTAAACCCATGTGTCCATCATCACTGAGCATTATGTCGAGATTCCTTAGCCTCTCCAGCAGTTGAGAGTCTTCGTCTTCTCTGTCACAGTCGAGCTCATTCCCTTTGTTGTAGTTACAAGCTTCAACACTCTTCCATGTGTCAATCACCTCTATGAACAATCTTCATTCCAATGGCAGATGCCTTGAGACTCTTCAACTCCTCTGGAAATTACACTGAGGTCTCTTCGAGTCCTTTGGCAGAAACCATCAGTGGTTTCTAGCAGTTATAGTGCGAACCTTGAAATGAAGCCTAGCTATGCTAGCTCCTTCCACTTACATGACCACCGACTACATCAACATTTCGACATTCGACATTTTGACATTCCTATGGTGAAGAGTTATCTTGATGCTCCATGTCGTGATCCCCGAAACTATGAAAATGGATCTTAGATGGACTAGCTTCAATCATTTTGGCATTTCGCATTTCACTATTTCGCGATTTCGCATGTCGTGAATTCCTGTTGTGAGGCATCTCGAATCTCCAAGTTGCGTTCTTTGAAATGGATTTTAGTTTTTATCAACTTTCACAATTTCAAATTTCGGCACTTCGGGACTCCTCTGATGAAGAGTTTTGACTCTTGACTCCTTCAACTCCCGGTATCTGAAACTCCGGTTGATGTGCCTGTTTTGGGATTTTCGGTGTTTCAAATTTCGGCACTTTGGGACTCCTGTGATGAAGAGTCTCGACTCTTGACTCCTCCAGCTCCCGGTATCCAAAACCCTGGTTGATGTGCCTGTTTTAGGATTTTCGGTGTTTCACATTTCGAAACTTTGGGACTCCTGTGATGAAGAGTCTCGACTCTTGACTCCTCCAACTCTCGGTATCCGAAACTCCGGTTGATGTGCTTGTTTCAGGATTTTCGTTGTTTCGCATTTCGACACTTCGGGACTCCTGTGATGAAGAGTCTCGACTCTTGACTCCTCCAACTCCCAGTATCTGAAACTCTGGTTGATTTTCCTGTTTCAAGATTTTGTAAGCTCGCTTATCCTAGCACTTTAAAGAATGTGCAGGTTCTCCTGGATCCAACGATGGTCGGACCCAGTGCTCAGATCTAACGCCCAAGATCTGTCCTCCATCTGTGCACTCGACCTATCTGAATTCAGATTTGAAAGTCATTGGGAATTCTCAATGGGATCCAATGATCACTGTCTCTTCTCCTCCCAAGTTTACACATCCTCCTAACTTGGAGAAATTTCTAAGTGTCAAAGGCCTTGACCTTTGATCCGTCGAAGATCCTGAGTATGCTATCTCTCTTGAGATTTGGCAATGAGTTAACCTCGTCCCTGGTGCACACTTACGCACTGCGTGCGACTCTGTGCTAATTCTCCTGAGCTTACGTTGTTCCTATTTTTCCATCACTGCATACTCCGATCTTGCCATCAATGACAAGCACACTCTACTTGTAAACATGCCAACAATCCCCCCCTTTGGCATTGATGGCAACCCTGAACGACTGTGCTAATCTGTTTGGACCTCCAACTGTAGCATCTGGTCTGGACCACTCCTTTTCTCCCCCTTTGACATCAATGTCAAAGAAAACATGCTCCCCCTGAGATGTTGCAGTATTTTTAGGAGGTATTAGATATTCAATCAATACAAACTCCCCCTAACAGGATGGACTCTCTTAGGTGTGAGACAGGATGACACCCAGCTTCTGTCGGAGGTATTCAAATGGTGTCTTGGCTAGGGGTTTAGTAAATATGTTTGCAATTTATTCTGTGGTTGGAATGTAATGGACTTGAACAATCTGATTGGTGACCTGCTCTCTCAGAAAATGGTATTTTATTGGAATATGCTTGGTCTTGGAGTGGAATATAGGATTATTGGACACACTGATGGCACTAGTGTTATCACAATGAATTGGGATCGGTGCAACGTATTTTACCTCCAAGTCATCAAGTGTCTGAATCATCCATAATACCTGAGTGCAACAGGTAGCAACAACAATGTACTCTGCCTCTGTAGTTGATAAAGAAATGGAACCTTGCTTTTTACTCAACCATGCTACTAGAGAATCTCCTAAGAAGAACGCACCTCCAGTCATGCTTTTCCTTTCATCCATGCAGTTAGCCCAATCAACATCTAAGTAGACTGATAATTGAAAATTCTGATTCTTAGGATACCATAGGCCATAGTTCATTTTTTCTTTCAAATATCTGAATATCCTTTTGACAGCTAGCAAATGACTCTGTTTAGGTGCAGACTGATATCTTCCTACAATTCCAACAACATGCATTATGTCTGGATGAGATGTTGTGATGTACAACAGACTGCCTATCATTGACCTATATGAACTTTGATCAACATTAGGTGAGTCATCATCCTTGCTTAATTTGCATCCAATAACCATAGGTGTGCCCACAGGTTTAGAATATTCCATTTGAAACCTTTTCAACATTTCTCTTAGATATTTTTCTTGAGAAATGAACATCCCTTCAGACCTCTGAATAATTTGCATACTAAGAAAAAATGACAGTTCACCTATCATAGACATTTCAAACTCAGACTCCATGGAAGAAGCAAACCATTGTACCAATGAATCCTTATTACATCCAAAGATGATGTCATCTACATAGACCAACACGATGAGCAAATCATTATCCTCTGTTTTGATATATAGATTGTTGTCAATTGTTCCTCTCTTGAACCCTTTGTCTTTGAGATACGTATCCAGTCTGTGATACCAGGCACGAGGGCCTTGTTTTAACCCATATAAATCTTTCTTCAGCTTGCATACTAAGTCAGGGTTGCCAGACAGTTCGAAACCCTCTGGTTGTTCCATATAGACTTCTTAATTTAAATCTCCATTTAGAAAAGCTGACTTGACATCCATTTGATAGACTTTAAACCTTTTATGACAAGCATAGGCAAGAAATATTCTAATAGCTTCTAATCTTTCTATAGGCGCAAATGTTTCATTAAAATCTAGTCCTTCTATTTGAGCATAGCCTTTACAGACCAATCTTGCTTTGTTCCTGACAACTTGTCCCTGCTCATTCAACTTATTCTTAAAGATCCATTTGGAACCAATGATATTTTTACCTTCAGGTCTATGAACCAACTCCCACGTATTGTTTTTCTCAATCTGCTCAAGTTCATCATTCATTGCTTTAACCCAATGGTCATCTTTGCTAGCTTCAATACAATTCTTGGGTTCCATCATGGATATGAAATCTATATGTGATTGTTTGGTGTTTATGATTATCTTTCTTTTGGTTTGTACACCTTTGTATTTTTCACCAATTATCTTACTTGCAGGATGATTCTTTTGAGTGATTATGGAGGAGGAATTTGAAGTTGTCTGTTGATTTGAGTCCGTCTGAGTATCTGTGTCTTCATTTGATTCAAATTCTTCATTTTTTTATTCTTGGACCTGTTCATCTTCAGCTTTAGCTGTGTCCTCTGTAGAAGACTCATTATTGTACACCTCTCTTGTTGGGATTCCTTCATCAACTTTTATGTCAATACAGTCAACCATTTTATGCAACCTCTTATTATAGCATCTGTATCCTTTACTGTTTGTAGCATACCCTAAGAAGATACCTTCATCATCCCTATCATCATATTTTCCAAGGTTCTCATCATTATTCTTTATGTAACATTTACTCCCAAAGACTTTGAAGTGTTTTATTGAAGCAAGTCTCCCATACCACAGTTCATAAGGTGTCTTTTTGCTTTGTGGTCTGAGGTGGGCTTTGTTAAGAACATGGACTGCTGTGTGTATTGCTTCTACCCAGTAGGTTTGACCAATGTTCTTCTCATTCATCATTGACCTGGCCATTTGCTGCACTGTTCTGTTTTGCCTCTCAACTACTCCATTTTGTTGTGGAGTTCTTGGGATTGTGTATTCTCTCTTGATCCCATGCTTATCACAGAATTCCTTGAAATCACTTGACATAAATTCTCCTCCTCTATCTAATCTTACTGCCGTTAACCTCTTTCCTGTTTGATTCTCAGTTAAAGCCTTAAATATTTTAAACTTCTCAAATGCTTAAGCCTTTTCCTTGAGAAAGGCAACCCAAGTAAGTTTGGAGTAATCATCAATAATCAGCATGAAGTAGTTTTCTTTCCCCGTGCCTTCCTGTCTTGATGGTCCACATAAATCCATATGAACTAGTTGGAGTGGTTTCTCTGTTGAAGTAGAGCTCTTGGACTTAAATCGTGTCCTGGTTAGCTTTCCTACTTGGCAGGGTTTACACATAGAATCTTGGGGCTTTGATATTCTCAGAAGATCTTTTACTGCCTCAAGATTTTTGAGCTTGATTAAGTGGTCAAAGTTTATATGTTCAAGTCTCCTATGCCATAACCAACTTTCATCATGTTTTCTTAGATGACACTCTTCTCTATCTTCTTTCAGCACATATACATTATTTTATGTCCTTATGCCTTTGGCCACCACTTGTCCTGAGTTTACATAATTTATCTTGCAGTCCTTGGACGTGAACACCACTTCACATCCTCTATCACACATTTGACTTACACTGAGCAGATTATGTTTCAACCCATCTACAAGAAGAACGTCTTGGGATTTATCTTTTCCATTACTTAAACTCACCATCCCTTTACCCTTTATTTTACCTGGAGCATCGTTTCCAAAGGTTATGTTTCCTGATTTTCTTTCACTTAGAGATAGAAACTTACCTTTGTCTCCCGCCATATGTTTGGAGCATTCACTGTCTATATACCAAGGGTTCTTTTGTCTTTGAACTGACAACACTAATCCACACTTGTCACTTTCTTTCTCCTTCCAAACCTTGACATTTTCAGCAGGGGAATTCAAATCTAGTTCATAGTTCCTTAAGCGACAGTCAACAGATTTATGTCCATAGTTATGACAGATGTAACATTCTGGTTCATCGAATAAAGGATCATAACGTTTTTTATGCTTAACATGTTTCCTTTTCGCATCCATCAAGTGATTTGCAGTCTGTAGTGGTTTGTTACTTGGTTGTCTCATTCTTTGTTGTGGCAGATATCTATACCTTGAATGTCTTGATTTCTCATAATTTAATTTTAAAGAACAATTTACAGCTTTATGACCAAAGTTAGAACAAAAGAAACAATATCCATAGAAAAAATGTTGGTACTTGGAAAATGGTTGTCTTCTTTGAGAAGGTCGATTTCTTCTATGTTGATGATTTCTTTGAACAGAGAGTACATTATTTCTCTGATCTATAATTTTAGTTCTGATACCTCTTTCAATACTCCTCCTAGGCAGATGATTATCTTCTTTTGTTTCTACAGGTTTTTTGTTGTCATAGATGGTAGATTTGACAAACTTGATGGGTTCTTTGTTGCCTGGTTGATCACTACTTGATCCTTCTTCATAACCCAGACCTATTTTCAACTTTGGGTTTCTTTGCTGATTCAGAATGGTGGCAAATTCTTCTGATGCTTTGATACTTGACAGATTCTGATGATACAAGGCTTGAAACTTCTCCAACTCTTTCCTGGTTTTCACTACTTTTTCCAGAGCTTCACATCTTGCCTTGTTTTCTGATAACTGTTGTTTCAGAATGTCTTCGATTTTCTTTGCCTCTTCTAATTCCACTTTTAGCAGGGCAAAATATTCATCAGGATGTTTACTGTCTTTCTCGAATTGTATCAGCAATTGTTTTTGCTTTCTGTTATTAATTCTGAGTCTGTCAATCTCTTCCAATGCACTGATCAATTATCCTTCCATATCAACCATAGCTTCTTCATCATTATCATTACTGCCTGTGCTTTTATTATCATAATCCTCTTTGGCCATAAGCATGAAGTCATTTACCTTATCTTCATAGGAAGAGTCACTATCGATGTCTTCTGAGGAGTCATCATTGTTTACACATAAAATTTTCTTTCTATCAAATATTTTGGATTTGTACTTCTCTTCACCTTCACATGTCTGATCCTTTCTTTTGTGAGGACATTTATTTGAAAAATGACCTATCTTACCATAGTTGAAACATTTAAAAGGCAGTTTACCTTTGTATTTTCCTGATCCCTTCTTCAGTCTCTTCATAAATTTTGCTTCAATTTCATCAGGCTCAGAATCCTCATTCTTGTCTGCCTTAAATGATGCTTCGCTGGAGGTGGGTTTATCTTTAACTATTCTCATTTCATATGCAATCAATGTTCCTAGAAGTTGATCAAACTCCAAGGTTTTTATATCATTAAGTTCTTCTACAACAGAGACCTTCAGGTTGAACCTATCTGGTAGAGATCTCAAAATTTTATGAACTAAAGAAGGTTCCTCAATTTTTTCACCAAGTGCTTTCATTGCATTTACCGGTTCTTCAACTCTCAGAAAGTATTTTCCAACAGTTTCATCTTCTTTCATCTTCAGCTGTTCAAACTATACTCTGTAGGTTTGAAGCTTGGCATCCTTTACCTTCTCATTACCTTCATAACTGCTAATGCATTTGTCCCACATTTCTTTGGAAGTTCCTAGGTGCATAACTTTTACGGATTCTACTTCTGCAAGCCCACTCAAGATAGCATTCATAGCCTTAGCATTGAAGATAAATTCTAGCTTGTCATCCTTATTATCTAGTACATCTGGCTTTACATAACCAGTATCTACCACATCCCAGACATCTTCACCTAAATCC
>JASDQU010370699.1:0-12500 GCA_032191745.1 Picea mariana | reverse complement strand
GGGGGGGGGGTGAATCAATTGTTACCATGCTTAAACAATTATGCTTATTTTAAACTCTTTATAGAGCACTCATTGACAATCACAATAATGTAGGGAAGTAAGCAATAGAACATTCAACATCATTCACACATATGAGATACACAGAGACAGATATTTCCTGAGGAAACCCATAAAGGGTAAAAACCTATTCTTCTTTATATGATAAGTAATCTTTACATTCTGTACATTATCATACTTATGATAACCAACTCATAATGAGGCTACAACCTCTTTTTTTCAAGCTGCTACTTGTTGAGAGCACCAACTCTTTGGATTCTATAGCACCCACTAGAAGGAAGCACCGACTCCCTGGTTTCTCTAGCACCCACTAGAAGGAAGCACCAACTCCCTAAGAGTTCCATCACCAATTGGATGGAAGCACCAAATTCCTAAGAGTTCGAGCACCAACTGGATGGAAGCACCAACTTCTAGTTACATAGGCACCGACCTGTATATCAGAGAACAACAGTTCTCCCTTGCACCACCTTGCCACCCTGGTTTCTCTGGCTGCAACCAGATGGAAGCTACAACTCCCTATGTTCAAGCACCCACTTGAACCTCTGAGGACAACAGTCCTCCCTAAAACCTCCCTACCACCCTAAAATATGAATTTTTTCTACTGAAACATATTACAGTGATATAATGTTCATCAATGGCTTACCAGTCTCATCACTGTTCTGCTACATTGTCCTATTCTGTCTGCCTCACTGTATGCCTACACACATCCCTTACGCTTTCTGTTCTTTTGCCTTTTATGCTCTATGTGCCATTTCCATTCAATGCACCATTCCTCTTCTATGTATTTTAGTTGCTGCACTCTGCCTCCTTCTACACACCTCAATTACTCTCAACAACAACCTTCATCTCTTCTCGGTTCTGCGTATTTATGCTCTTTGTGCATCTTCTTCTTCCTCTATGCACAATACTTCTGCATGCTCTTCACCTCGCCATTGTTCTCTACATCGATATCATCACTGCCACTCCACCTTGCCATCGCTTCATTGCCTCGAGCATCAACACACTCTCTTTGTTATGCATGTTCTCCTCGTGTCGAGTCTTCTTCCATATCATCATTGCAACTCTTCAGCTTCTCTAGCCGTTAAACCCATTCGTCCATCATCACTGAGTGTTATGCCGAGATTCCTTAGCCTCTCTAGCAGTTGAGAGCCGTCATCTTCTCTGTCATAGTCGAGCTCATTCCCTCTATTGCAGTTACATGCTTCAATGCTTTTCCATCTATCAATCACCTCTATGAACAGTCTTCATTCCATTGGCAGATGCCTTGAGACTCTTCAGCTCCTTTGGCAATCACACTGAGGTCTCTTCGAGTCCTTTGGCAGAAAACTTCAGTGGTTTCTAGTAGTTACAGTGCGAACCTTGAAATGGAGCCTAGCTATGCTATCTCCTTCCACTTACGTGACCACCAGTGATGACCACCGGCTACATCGACATTTTGGCATTTCGGTAGTCGACATTTCGGCATCCCTGTGGTGAAGAGTTATCTTGACGCTCCATGTCGCGATCCCTAAAACTCCCAAAAAGGAGCTTAGCTGGACTAGCTTCAATCATTTCGGCATTTCACATTTCGCCATTTCACGATTTCGCATGTCGCGAATTCCTGTTGCAAGGCATCTCGATTGTCCAAGTCGTGATCTCTGAAATGGAGTTTAGTTGTTAGCACCTTTCACAATTTCGCATTTTGGCACTTCGGGACTCCTGTGATGAAGAGTCTCGACTCTTGACTCCTTCAACTCCCGGTATCCAAAACTTTGGTTGATGTGCCTGTTTTAGGATTTTCGGTGTTTTGCATTTTGACACTTCGGGACTCCTATGATGAAGAGTCTCGACTCTTGACTCCTTCAACTCCTGGTATCCAAAACTCCGGTTGATGTGCCTGTTTTGGGATTTTCGGTGTTTTTCATTTCGACACTTCGGGACTCCTGTGATGAAGAGTCTCGACTCTTGATTCCTCCAGCTCCCAGTATCCAAAACTCTGGTTGATGTGCCTGTTTTGGGATTTTTGGCGTTTTTCATTTCGACACTTCAGGACTCCTGTGATGAAGAGTCTCGACTCTTGACTCCTCCAACTCCCGGTATCCGAAACTCCGGTTGATGTGCCTGTTTTGGGATTTTTTACATTTCACATTTCACCACTTTGGGATTCCTGTGATGAAGAGTCTCGACTCTTGACTCCTCCAACTCCTAGTATCTGAAACTCTGGTTGATTTGCCTGTTTCAAGATTTTGTAAGCCCGCTTCTCCTAGCACTTTAAAGAATGTGTAGGTTCTCTTGGATCCAATGATGGTCAGACCCTATGCTCGGATCTAACGCCCGATATCTATCCTCCATCTGCGCACTCGACCTATCTAAATTCAGATCTAATGGTCATCGGGAATTCTCAATGGGATCCAATGATCACTGTCGCTTCTCCTCCCGAGTTTACACATCCTCTTGAATTGGAGTAATTTCTAAGTGTCAAAGGCCTCGACCTTTGATCCGTCTAATATCCTGAGTATGCTATCTCTCTTGAGATTTGGAAATGAGTTAACCTCGTCCCTGGTGCACACCTACGCACTACGTGCGACTCTGCGCTAATCCTCCTGAGCTTACGTTGTTCCTATTTTGAAATTTCTGCATACTCTGATCTTGCCATCAATGACAAGCAGAATCTGTCTGTAAACATGCCAATAGTTCCATCTTGTTTTAACTCTGTCAAACGGCGTAAATGGTTGGTGCCGGTGTCAAAGCATTCATAAAGCTCTGCCACAAAGTGTGTCCAAGAAACATACCCTTGACGAGAAGTTTTTCTCCATTTCCACCATTGCCAACGTTCTTGATCTAGATGGAGAACACCATATCGGAGTTTTTCCAAGTCATCTGTAATTCCGTACAAAGAGAAATAATTTTCCATTTGAGTTACCCAACCAGTGGGATCTGAGCCATCAAATTTGGTCACATCCACCCGCGGAAGGCGTAGGTCACGATAAAAGTGATGGGGCTGAAAATTATGGGAATAAGAGGAAGTTTTAGCTTCAGTATGCAAAGGTGGGTCAGATAAAGGGGGATCTGTAGGGATATTCATCTTGGTGCAGATCATCGAAATGGTAGATTCAAGTTGGGTAGTCATGTCTTGTTTGAGTTCCGTGATTGAGGTGGCGATGGAGGAATGCATGTTTGTATTGATGGTGGAAATATTAGCACTGAGTTGTCTCACCTCTTGTTGGATATCTATGAAATTAGATTGCAAGGTATTGAAGCAAGCTTCCAAGTCTTGGCTATGGGTATGGTCCATGATGATGAGGGAACCGAAAAGAGGTAGGTGGGGTAAAAAATTTTGCTGAAAAATGATAGGTATGAATGTGATAAGGGAGAAGAGATAAATCCAATGGAATACTGCATAATACTGCAGAGTTATACTTCAGTCTGAAGAATACCTGCAGAGTTATACTCCATTCTGAATAATACTACAGTGATGAAATGACCAAATGCTTAACCATGGAGAAATGTGTAGTGATTTGGCAACTCGAACATAGTTGCACAACAATAGATATTGTTTGTTTTATTTTTTGTTTCCATCCCCAAGGGTTAGGTATTCAAGGGTTCTACAGACAATATTTTTCCCTAACTATAGCTCTCTGACATACATTCAAGGTCCAACAGTAGTACTCGGCCCAATATCTCAGGGCACCAACTAAGGAGGCTAGATCATGCCCTTAGCCATACTACCCGACTACCCAGGTAATAGAGAGTATCTTCCAGAGTGTTGTTGTCAGTGGCACTATAGCAGTTAGGCGATCGATTGATTTATCTAAAGAGGGCTTTAGGAAATCTAGGTCGATCCGTACACAGGTGTTGTCTGATGCGCTACCACTCGAAGGGGTACCAACAGGGGCTACAAGGGTGGCCAACAGATGTGCGCTTAAGTAGCACTTGTATTTCCTGCGTGTATGAATCCCTCAATCATGGGTTTATGCACGTAACGACAGATCTATGTGGCTTAAAGACGCTGGAATACGTCTCTACCCTAAAAAAAAATTTAACCCACAATTTTGTGCCGAGGAAAGTGCTCTGATACCACTTGTAATATTCCAGATATAAAAAGTATGCAGAACAGAAATAAAATGCTAGAAATGGTAGATAAACAACAATATAACCAGAACAACACCACAATAACACCAGAATGGCCCACAATATCTTGCTGCCAACTTCGTGCAACAACCCAATATTATCGAATTTATTTTTCCTTTAACTTTTAGGAAATCATGTTCCCTCACTTTGAAAATATATACAAAATATGTTCTTGTCTACATAACTCTTCTGCATGTCTTAGGAATCCTTTAAATGTTTCTCGATCCCTGCCATTTTCTCTTCCATTTCCTTTAACAAATCTGGTCCAATGATGGCTCTGTCTATTGGGTTATCCCAACTCATTGGTTTCTTACACTTCCTACCATACAAAGCTTCAAATGGACTCAATTTTAATGAGGCTTGATACCCATTATTCTAAGCAAACTCCACTAAGTGGATATAGTCTTCCCATTTTGATGGTTGATCCATCACATACATTCTAAGCATGTATTCAATTATCCTATTGGTCCTCTTTGTTTTCCCATCTGACTATGGGTGATACATTGTACTAAGATTCATATCTGTCCCAAATCCTTTGAACAAACCTTTCCAAAATTTGGGTGTAAACTTGGAATCCATGTCTGAAACTATTTCCTCACACTCTATGTAGCTTGACAACTTACTTCATGTAAATCTCCATAATGTGTGTTTCCTTGTCATGTGGCATCTTCATAGGAATAAAATGCACTCCCTTAGTCAAGTTGTCCACCACCAGCATGATGTAATCATGTTGCTTCACTTTTCTAGAAATATTTGTAATAAAATCTATCGTAACCACTTCCCACTTCCATTCTGGAATGGGCAATGGATGCAACAACTCTGTTGGATGTTTGTACTATGTTTTCACCTTTTGGCACTCTAGACATCGGGCTATGTAGTTAGCCACTTATTTCTTCATTCATGGCCAAAAGTATTGGCTCCTTATGGTTGCAATGGATTTCTGATATCCTGGGTGCCCAACATATGACATGTTATGCATTTCTCTCAACACCATATTTTTTAGCTCCGTGGAATTTGGCACATACACCTTGCCTCTGTACAAGAGGATTCCATCCTCTTTTAATTGATAATTTTTAAATTGTTGTTGTGAATTTTCTTGCTGTAAGTTTTATTTTATTTGCAAATAAAGATGATTTGAATTTGTTGCTTCAAGAATTTTATCTTTTAATTCTATTTTGTACATATTGATGGCTGAAATACACACTTCATGAGCTCTTTTGCTGAGTGCATCAACCACTTGATTTTCTTTGCCTTTTATATGTTTAAATTCAAAGTCATAATCACTAAGAAATTCCATCCACCTAGTTTGTCTAACATTTAATGTTGGTTGTCCAAATAAATGTTTCATAACACAGTGGTCTTCTCTTAGCTCAAATCTCCTCCCCTTGAGGTAATGTCTCCACATTTTTAATGTATGTACAATTGTTTGATAATTCTAGATCATGAGTAGCATACTTTCTCTCATGCTCTTTTAATTTTCGAGACTCATAGCATACCACATGATCTTTTTTACTAAGGACACCACCGAGCCCTTCCTTTCACGCATCCATACACACTACAAATTCTTCATCTGGATCTGCAATCTTTAAAATGGGAGGATTAGTCAAAATGTTTTTCAACTGTTGGAAACTATCTTCACATTTTGGTGTCCATTCAAGCTTCACTCCCTTCTTTTGCAAAGAAGTGACTGGGCTTACAATCTTTGAAAACCCTTTTATGAATCTTCGATAATAACCCATGAGACCCATAAATGATCTGACCTCTGTCACATTTCTTGGCGATGGTCATCCTCTAATGGCCTCTATCTTCTCAGGATCAACTACTATCACATATACTGAAATAATATGCCCCAAGTAATGGATATTCTTTTGATAAAGTATGCACTTACTTATCTTGGCATACAATTTATGCTCCCTTAAAGCCTTTATCACCATTCTCAAATTATCCTCATGCTCCTCTTTAGAATTAGAGTAGATGAGAATGTCATCTAAGAAAACAATTACAAACTTTTCCAGGTACTCCCTAAACACTCCACTCATTAGACACATAAAAAAAGTCGGGGCATTTTATAGTCCAAATGGCACTATCATGAATTCATAATGTCCATACCTTGTTCTGAATGTTGTTTTGTTGATATCTTCTTATTTTATCCTCACTTGATGATAGCTTTATCTCAAGTCAATCTTCGAAAATATTCTTGCACCTTTTAGCTGATCAAATAAATCATCAATCCTTGGAAAGGGATATTTGTTCTTTATAGTGACCTTGTTCAGTTATCAAAAATCAATACATGGCCTTAAGGTTCCATCTTAACAAAAAGAACTGGGGCTCCCCAAAGTGACACACTTGGGCGTATATACCCCTTCTTCAAAACTTATTCTAGATGCATCTACAACTCTTTCACTTATGGTGTGTCCATTCTCTCTTTGCTGTAAATCCAGGGATCTCCTCAAAAACATCTTGAAAATCTCTCAAGACTAGATGGTATTCAAGAATTTCCACTTTATCACTAGCTGCCTCTTCCATGTGGGTTGCAAAAATTTGACATCCCTTCCTAAAATTCTTTTTCAGCTACATGGTTGAAATTTCTCTAACAACTATAACTCTCAGAATGACTTGAATATTTCCTTAATTACCCTTCTCATCAAGACAAGTTATTGTCTTGCTGTAACAGTCTAGGACAACATGGTGTTTTTCCAACAAATCCATGCCAAATAGATAGTCATATGAACCCAAAGGTATAATGTTCACATCTACCTTTGTGCTAATTCCATTCATGTCTATCAGATAATCTTTGACCAACTCATTAATCTTTTTCTTAGCCCCCATGGCTAACTTAACTAACCAAGATTTCTTATGCTTACTCCTTTGCAAGTGAAATATTTCAATAATCTCGGAGTTTATGTAACTATGGATAGCTCCATAATCAATTAAAATTTCTATGGGCTAGTTATCAATATTACCTTCCACTTCAATCATGGGAGATTGGTATTCTTCTTATTTGTTGTCCAAGGATGCATAAATCCTTGGTATGATTCCTCCCATATATTCCATTTTTTCAATCTACTGGATGTTGTGGACATTCCTCATTCGTTATCCTTTGTAAGGGAAGCCCTTATACAAGTGATTTCCCTCACATCCCCAACATTGTATGTGCTGCTACCTTTGTTGGATTACTGAGAGGGGGGATGAATCAATAATAGATCAATTTAATCATTTTTAATCAATGTAGCATTATCATCCAATATTTGCAGTGTAAATAAACAATGAACAAAAGAACAATCATACACATACACAGTACACCAATGTCTTTACGTGGAAACCCAAAGCGAGAGAAAACCAGAGAATGATTTTTCTTATATGTCTTGAAGAATTACATTCATTGGAAGCCCCAACTTCCTTTGTTTTCTAGCTGCAACTGGAAGGAGTCTCCAACCCCCTAGTTTCTCAGGCTACAACATGAAGGAAGCTCCAACTCCCCAATTCTCTGGCTACAACCAGAAGGAGGCTACAACCCCCTATGTTTTTCGGCTACAACCGGAAGGTGGATACAACCACCTGTCCTTGCCCCATCCAGCCACCTTGAAGTAGAAGTAGAATGATTGAACCATTGTCACACTATCACTGTGAGATATACCACTGTACAACTGTATCAATCTATACTACTGACTTGCAAAAAACCTGTACAAATGCCCTGTAATTAATCTGTACCTGAACTGAACTTGTATCAACAAAATACAACAGGTACATGACCTATAGTGCTGCAACACAGGTATGTACACGCCCTATATATTATGCATCCCTCGTATGTATGCGACCAAACTGTTATGCAACCTGTGTATGCCTTCTGAAAACTAGGGTTTTCTTTCTTCTGAAAACTTCTGACCCTGTGTAACTTCATTCACATAGATCTGTAACCTGTCACTATATCCAGATTGTATCTGTACCCTGTGCATGCATACTCATACATATCTCTCTCTTTTCATGTTCCATAAGTGTGTGTAATCATGAATAAGTATAATAACCCTCACATGATCTAGACTTCAAACCCTTTTTGATATTCAACCTCTCAATACATCAACCAATATAATCTCTCAACCATATACCACAACAAACCTTAGCCATATGGCAAGAAATACACGATGTGCCTCAACAAGAAGTATCAATGATAAATATACTTTCTATAGATCTGACTTATACAAAAGATCCCATGCAGCCACTAGTCTCTCTAGGGAGAATTCTCAAATCTCCATAACCATTTCTAATGCATACATCAGAATCCAACTATTCATAGAAATAAGACATACCTTTTGAACCAATGGATAGATCTGATGTATCTAAACACCGTAGACCTTCCTAGGAGCTTGATCTTAGAATCTAGAACCTTTGCATCTTCATCTTTTCAAGTTTCCATGGCTTTCCAACATGTACGAACCCTAATACACTGTTAGCCCACATATGTACGCACCCTAATACACTATCAGCCTACATATGCACACACCCTAATACACTGTTAGCCCGCGTACGTCTTAGAAATATGGGTTTTTTGTATTCACTGTAATTCTGAAACTTTCTCCGTCAACCCTTCGTACTACCTCATACTTTCACAACTTCATATGTATCAATGAGTACTTGCAATAAGCCTTACAAAACAAAAGATATTCAATGTGTTCAAGTGTGATTAAAAGAGAGATCCTTGCCTCTTATTTATAATTTCATATAACATCCCACTTTCCTTATTTTAGGGAGTTCTCCATTAACTTTATTATTTAAATAATTTATTTTGCAAACACTTTTACTTTTTGGGGCTTCTAGATGACTCATGAGGGTTCTCCAACTTCACATGGCCATAAATCTCTAACCGTGAGGAGTTATGTGATGTTCCACATACCACCAGAAATGGAATGACATGTACTATCCATCTAGAGTATTATTACCTGCAAATATGCCAAAACTCATACCATTATCCATCAAACAAACTTGGGTCCATTACCCAAACCTTTGTGCTACCATAATTTTCTACTGGACTTTCTTCAAGGTTTGATATCAATGGCAACCAACCCAAATAATAAAAATATCCCCTTTTGGCATTGATGGAAACAATCTGATGTAATACTGAATTCATAACACTCATGCGCCCCCTATGACCATCACTCTGTGATATGCATCTGATAAATATCTCCCCCTTTTTCATCAATGGAAAAGATATATTTCCATCCAGGGTTGCTCCCCCTAACTGAAATGTCGTTGGGGATACTCCCCCTAACTGAACTCTTCCTTAAACTGATCTCCCGACCTAAAATTTCCTCTTTATGGTACTTCCTCATGTGGATATAAGAAATATAAGATGATCATTCAAAAACATTCATTTTGGAGTAGAAATTAATCCAAGTCTCTGGCGAAGATACTTAAAGGCTTCCCTTGGAAGTGGTTTTGTAAATATGTTTTCCACTTGTTATTTTGTGCCCACATATTCAAATCTGATTTTCTTCTCTGCAACCTGTTCTCGTAGAAAGTGATACTTTATTGGAATGTGCTTCGTCTTGGAGTGCATCACTGGGTTCTTTGAGATACTGATGGCACTTGTATTATCACAATGGACTGGAATGGGCTCATCATACTCAACCTATATATATGTCATAGTTTGTTTCATCCATAGAACCTGTGTACAACATGTTTCTTCTACAATATACTCTACCTCGGATGTATATAAGGATATTGATGATTATTTCTTGCTTAGCTATGATACTAAACACCCACCCAAGTAGAATGCTGCACCACTGGTGCTTCGTCATTCATCAATGCAACCTTCCCAATCTGCATCTATGTAGGCAATAAGTGATAGATTCTTTACTTTTGGATACCATAATCCAAAATCTTATGTTCTTTTGAGATATCTAAAAATCCTCTTCACTGCTAATACATGTGATCCCTTTGGTGCTGCTTGAAATCATGCCACCTATCCAACTGCTTGCATTACATCTGATCTGGATGTTGTCACATACAGTAAGCTACCAATCATCAACCTGTATTTTCTCTGGTCTGTAGAATTTGAATCATCATATTTTCTCAACTTGCAACTGGTTTGCATAGGAGTGGTAACTGGTTTGCAATATTCCATTCCAAAACTCTTTAGCATTTCTATGATATGCTTAGTTTGAGAAATAAAAATTCCTTGGTTGCTTTGACGTATTTGAAGACCCAAAAAGAAGGATATTTCTCCAAGTAATGACATTTCAAATTCATTATGCATATCCTTTGCAAATTTCTGGCTTAACCTGTGATCAATACTTCCAAAAATAATACCATCAACATAAACTTCAATTAATAAAATAATATCTTGAGTTACCTTGATGTAGAGGTTGTTGTCTGCACTTCCTTTTCTGAACCCTTCCTATTGTAAATATGTATCCAGTCTAGAGTACCATGCTCTAGGAGCCTGTTTTATACCATACAAGGCCTTCTTCAATTTACACACATAATCTGCGTTCTATGACAACTGAAATCCTTCTAGTTTTTAAATGTAGACTTCTTCTTCAAGTTCCCCATTCAAAAAAGTCGATTCCACATCCATATGATACACTTTAATATCTTTGGAGCATGCATAATCTAGGAGAAATCAGATTGCTTCCATTCTGGCAACATGAGCAAATGTCTCTTCAAAGTCGATTCCTTCAACCTGTGTGTATCCTTTACATACCAATCTAGCTTTGTTCCTTGTAACCTGTTCATATTCATTCAATTTATTTATGAATACCCACTTTGTGCCAATCACATTCTTATTCTTTGGTTTTGGAACCAATTCCCAAGTGTCATTCTTCTCTATTTGATCCAATTCTTCATCCATGGCCTTATTCTAAAATTCATCCTTGCTGGCCTCTTCAAAACTATTTGGTTTAATCGTAGATGAGAGTGCTAGGTGCGTTTGTTTAGGTGAACATATTATTCTTGTTGGATTATTGAGAGGGGGGCTGAATAAGTAATAGAGCAATTTAATCATTTTTAACCATATAATCCAAGTGTTATATCAATGTATCATTATCATCCAATAACTGCAGAGTAAACAAGCAATGAACAAATGAACAATAACACACATACATAGTACACCAGTGTTTTATGTGGAAACACAAAGCGGGAGAAAACCACATAATGCTTTATCTTATATGTATTGAAGAATTACATTGATTGGAAGCACCAAATTCCTTTGTTTTCCAGCTACAACTGGAAGGAGGCTCCAACCCCCTTGTTTCTTAGGCTACAATCTGAAGGAATATCCAACTCCCCTATTCTCTGGCTACAACTAGAAGGAGGCTACAACCCCCTATGTTCTTCGACTACAATTGGAAGGTGGCTACAACCACCTTTCCTTGCCCGGTCCAACCACCCTAATGTATAAGTAGAATGATGGAACCACTGTCACACTATCATTGTGAGATATACTGCTATAAACCTGTACCAATCAACCTGCACCAAATAACCTGTACCAATAACCTGAACCATGCATCAACCTGTACCTGAAACTGTAATCAACCTGTACCATAAACAAGTGCACCAACCATGCACCAACCTGTACCAAAAAACTTGTAATCAAACTGTACCATAAACAAGTGCATCAACCATGCACCAACCTGTACCTCAACCTATACCTTGAACAAGTGCATCAACCATGCACCAAACCTGTACAAATAACCTGTCACAACAACTTTTCCAAACAACCTATCACAACAACTTGTCTAATCTATGTTATCAACCAAATCAGATCTACTCACCAAGATCAATTACCAAGGCAAATATCAAAGATGTGCATCAACCAAGCATAACTCAACAACTCATAATCATCACCAAGATCAATATGTTCTTATAATAATACAATATGCTGAATCATCCATAAACCATGTGTCAACAATACTACTAACAAGTGCCTCCAACCATGTACCAAGTATGTACCAATCACGTGTCAAGTACTCATCAATTATGACTCATCAATATGTACCAATCATGTGTCAACTACTCATCAACTATGACTCATCAATATGTACCAACATCATCAACTATACACCTCATGTATGTGCCAACTCATTAACTACTTGTCTCAACCATGTACTCAACATGTACCTCAACCAAAAACCCTCATCAATTTCATCATCCAAATCTGATTTGTAGCTCTATAATAGACCTAGTTTATATGATCACATTCTTGCAAACCTTCCTTAACTTTAACACAAAGAGACTAGCATTTTCATCAAACTTTTCTTTAGTCTCACATGCCTAGTTTTGGATTAGTCAACAACCCTAACTTGAAATAATCATAACTTTGTACCTGTAATGAATAA
>JASDQU010370698.1:32944-54530 GCA_032191745.1 Picea mariana | reverse complement strand
AGTGTTGTTGTATAAGGTTGTATGAGAACATTGTTGCCAAGTTTAGGAGCACTGAAGGTTGTTCAAAAGAAATTAACTGCAATTTAGGAGTGAAGAAAGTTTGTACCCTATAGCCTACCCTTTTTGGCATTTACATTGACAAGTTAGAATATTGTTTGGAAGTCGTAGGTTGTGTTGGACCAACTCTTGCTAGTACAGTAATCATCCTTCTTCTCTATGTTGATGATATTGTTCTTATGGCAAGAAATCTCTATGACCTTAGTAAGCAACTTAGAATCCTCAATCTATTCTACTCTAGTACAAGCATGACTATGAACACTGAAAAAAAAAGGTTATGATCATTAAATCCAACAAGATCACCTATGATAATTTTGTATATGACAATAATATCTTGGAGGAAGTGTATTTGTACAAGTATCTTGGAATTGATATTCACCACAAGATCAATTGGAACTAGAACATTGAGAAAATGATAAATGGAGAGTAGAAATATTATTATGGTCTTGAAAATAATTGTAAAATAGAAGACATGTAGCTATGGGATAAGAAAAATCTCCTCTTTGAGACTCTTTCCACTCTCGTTATCTTGTATGGATGTGAAGTTTGGGGATGCAATATCTTTCGAGAATCCCAGAGAAAGATAAAGCAGATCCAAAATACTTTTATAACTTGTAAACTCAAAATTAAGGGAAATGCACCCTATCCTATCCTCCTCATCAAAGAGAGCCTTTCCCCCCATTGAGAGTGTTGGGTTTTCAAATCAACCCCATTTTCATTGATAGGAAACCTCTTTTTGACCGCTTAAAACCACTCTGTTCACCATGATAACCACTCCTTTATCATATTTTGTCTAAAATGGTAATTCAAGGATCATAAGGTAATTATAATGGTTTATTATGTGTTTCCCATATATTTTGATGATTTGGGAGAATCAAAAGTTTTCTTTATTGCTAATGATGGTTTATTGAGCTCAGGTCCTATAACCAACATAGTGGTCTGATAACCCACATTTTTGTTCGTGGTACTTCTGAAGTTATAGAAGCAAAATTGCGACCTGGGTTTTCTCTACAATAGTGTTGACATGCTTTAATGCTATCCAAATCGATCCCAAGTCCATTCTCCAAGTATCCAACTCATTTTCAACCCAAAATAAGCAACCGTTTCTAGGAAACAAACTTTAGGCATGCATTATGAAGCAATGGAAGTGAATATAAAAAATACAAGATATGGGTTTTGTCTAGAAGGGTCCAAATTGGTTATTATTGGTAGGTTTCCAAAATGCAAAATGGTTTGGTAGATATGGATTTTTTTTTAATATGGGTTTACTTATATTTTTTGCTATGGCCGAATTTCCAATTTGTAATGAGAAGTTCTAGTTTTGGAGATTCAATTTTGTCTTTCCATCTTGATGTTATATATAAATAAACCTCCATAGAATAGGAGGAGGAGAGTAGATTATGCATTGATATTATTAAATATCATACTTGGAGAATGATATTTCCTGTATCGATTTAGATCATTGAAATCATGTAATAAAATGTTGACATTTTGAAGTCCAATTTGTGGTTCCATCTAAGGTAGTTTTGCAATTATTTTAGCAACATGTTGCCAATTGGGAGGGCCCACCAATATGGCTACTATTTCCCTATACCATTTGTGCATGGTTTGTAAGTATGTTTCAAGAATTTCCTTTGTTCCATTCATTTATGTTCTTGTATGTTTTATACAATTAATTTTATGGTTGTTTGTTGTTTAATAACATCCAAGTATATAAGCATTTTAATAAACTTTGTGTGAACTGGAATAGTTCCCTCATCACAACTTTGTAACCATTTCACAATGAAATGATTGAGGGGTATAATTTTGTCTCTATATGTATTTAGATTGGGTACCAAAACAAACAACATCTCTATTTTGATTTCAAGTGGATTGTGACTTGGAAAATTACTTTGCAAATTTGTTTTGTAAATGTCAATTGCATATTCTTTCCATATCATAACTTGAGATCAGTTTGGTTGGTCTTAAGACATAGAACTATATTGTTTGAAGATTCCAAAAATAATGTGATATTTGAGCTTGATATTTCTAGAAAACACTGTGTCATATGTTTTGAAACATCCAACGTTTCAAGTGGACACTCCACCCATAATCTTAAAGCTTCAATTATTCCTAATGATGGATGGAGTGTCCACTCGAAACATTGGACTTTTCAAAACATCTGATAGAGTTTTTTCTAGACATATCAATCTCATACACCATGATTAACTGTGGAAATATGCACCAAATTTGATATTGTTTGAGTTTGACAACATAGATTTATATGCAACACGAGTGTATGGATTGATCTTTGTTACCAACACCCCTTCTTTGTTAGTTTGTTAAAAACATTCCTTTGGTTATAGGTAGAATAGACCTCATTGAAGTTTAAATGATAAAACTGAGCTTATTTCATTGTGATGAACACTAGATTAAGTTCAGTACAAGATTCATGACCTGATCATGTAAAACTCTTTATTGTTAACTCAATGGGTCCTTTCACTCCAATTGCTAAAGTGTGGATAGATCATTTTTCCTTTACATGCCCAGTTTGATTTTGCAATTACAAGAATAGTTTCACTTGAATGTGGGAACACGAGTTTCCCTTAGAATTGCTTACATGAATGCTCAGAACATGCTTGAGTGAAAGATTGTATCTTGTGCCAATGGGGTAGTTTCTTGTTTTGTTGCCCAATGAACAATACTATCGTGATTGTTAGTGTAGTTTCATGTTCTTTTCCATAGATTAGATATCCATCCTTGTCCTAGTCCCTGTACATACATTGTTTGCACCTCTAATATTATGCCCATGTATTGATGATTTAATGCTCAAAAATTAATTTAGTTAACTGGATCGACATTTTGGCATCATTATCGTGGATATGGTACAAGGGAGTAGCACTTCTATGCAATTTTTTCTTAATGCTTTTGAATATAATTTTTTTCTGTGTGATTTCTTTCTTTCAAGTACCAACATACTATATCTGAAGGGATGGTGAATGGTAAGATGTAAAGGTGCCTTTACTTAATAATTTATGAAGAAGGTTCTAGCCAGACACATTCACTTTAGTGAATAAACTGTCTCACTAAGTTATAAACCTATGTTAGTGCCGCATGAATAGATCTAGACACACTGAAGATAGAGGTAGAAGTAGTTTACCAGATAAAAAGACTCCTTCAAATACTAATGTGTTGGCAGGAAAGTAAGACCCCCATACACTAATCCTTGTGCAAGATAGGAACCTTGAGACCAACAGAATAATTAGAAAATATTCAAGACATTGTTGATATGAATCTTTTACTTAGCTAGTTAATGACTTGATTGCTTTAAAGAGTGTGAAAACCAAGACATGTAAAATATATAAAGAAAATTTGAGCATAAATAATAAGCAACAATGAAATAAGAATGACACAACCAGATGATAACGAAGTTCATCTAGCGTGGGATACGTCTTTGGGTATGCTTCCAATGGAATGGACTCTTCAATTATGATGCAAAAAATGAGAAGTTACATCAAGATCCTCAATATCAAAGCTAGTCCTTTGCTCTACTACAGTACAATGGCTTCTAATTTTCTTTGGAATTACATCTCTCCCCTTTTCTATCCACCAACAAGGCTTATGAATTGGTATATAAACAAAGTTGACACACAACAATGTGGCTTTAAAATGAATGTCTATCACATTCATGACGAAAGGAATGTCCCCAACGCACTGGTGTTTGGCCTTGTTATAAAACTTTGAATAAAAAGAAAACAAGGGTCAAGCCCATGAGCTATTGGGAACTGTTACAATTTGGGAAGATATGAAATATTTTGAAAATAAAATAATAATAGTTGGTGGTTTCTCCAAGCACTGCGACCTTGGCAAGTTGGCTAGCAGATATGGTTGAGATATTTTGTTGGTGGGTGACCCAGGGTTGAGCTTGCAGGCCTTCCCTATTTGGTATATCCATTATATATGACTTTAAATGTGGAAGGTTCAACAATGTTTACCAAGTTTAACGATTGGATTTTTGGTTAATTTGTTGTGATTATAGCGTGAAGGTTGGGGGTTCAATCCCAACTGGCCAACCCTTTACCTATTTAAACATAGAACCTTCTTGGCCAATCAGAGGCTATCACATGTAAACCTTTGATTGGTGCATGTCAGTACGATGCCACATCACCAACCATATCATATTCCATGTCACCTGCAACCTCAAATTTCATTTCACCTTCCAGCTCAGATGCCATGTCATGCCTATGCCACGTGTCCAGTAGTCGACCTACTGTATGTCTTGTATGTATAGCATGTTTCCACTGCTCAAATTTCCATGTATCCTGTATGGATTCTTTTAGCACTAGGAATCACCTTCAGATTGCATTGAAGGTAAGCCCAATACCCATCAGGTTATGTGTAAATGTAAATGCAGTTTTAAGGGGTCAAATGGATAAGATTCAAGATGATAATGTTCTAACTCAGAAATCTGGTCTAGCATTCATGAGAAATCAAGGTCTTGAATAAATTCAATCAGTAAGTGGGAGTAAAGGTGAACAGAGGGAAGACTTTGGTGAGAAAAATGTAGAGGTTTCTATAAACATTAGGTTTGTAAGAAACCTAAGGAAGAAAAACTCTAAAACAAGATCTTCTTGAATTTAAAGTTTAAGGACACTAAAGAAACATCATAATAATATTATAATCAAACATTCATCATAATATCACCACAACAATCCATGTGAATCATTCAAGCATGAAAAATTCAGCATCAAAGGCAAATAAGTTGGAATAGAAAAGTTGATTTCTATGAACCAAGATGTCTTAAATCAAGTACATAACTAGTTCATAGTAACTTCATCAAAATATTAAAGCACAAGGGAGCCTATCTCAACCATCCAAACCTACTAAATAATTTAGACTATCTATTTATTAAAAAAGGGGAGGCAACAACTGGAGGTGCGAGCTGACCTACTTCCCATGAAAATCTGCAAGTAGTTATTCCATCTAACAGCTTAAACTAACAACTGTGCTATAAAAAGGGAAAATGTTGACCACTGATCCAACCAATCTTTGAACTGACTTGATCTTCCTTTGATGCACAACTCCTTGCATGCCAAGTTTCCTTCAGGTGCTTGTAACTATCACCATGGTTCCAACTGCTATCTTTTCCATTCTCCACATCATCAGTCATTCATTAAGATGATAATTCGACCCCCCTTGATTCTTGGTACCTGTTGGTAGCATCATTTGGTAGTGCTCCGAGTAGAGATCCTTTCTAGTGCCTTTACCAAATTCCTTGTGATTCCGTAGTGAAACCTCTGAAATAGGCATGTCAAATGGGTAGCACCAAGCTTGTGTGCCTCTGAGAAGAATTCAAGCTCTGTCAAAATTTCGGTAGCACCCGCCTGTGTAATTCACTCTCTGTTAGAATTTCAGTAGCTCCCGCCTGTGTGTCTGAGTGCAATTTCGTAGCACCATCATAATTTGAAGTAACATCACTTCAACGTTGATAGATTTGGTAGCACCTCTTGGGTAGTTAGCAACGCCATAGATAGCAGACTGATGGAACATGAAAAATAGACAATTCCATGGTGCCATAGTGCTACAGAATGTCTACGCTACAAAATGTCTGCGCTACTACTATTGATGAGATTAATTCTTTGCAAAAAACCCAAAACTATGAATAGTAAGAATTAGAAGCCTGTATAGCCTATATAGGTGACATATGTAGTATTTCCTTAATTACTTATCTTTGCAAAAAGGGGCCATCTTAAAAAATGGAGCTCACCTTTTACCAATTACTTCATTAACCTGACACTCCTTCTTGTAGAAGGAGGACTTTCCTTGGGCACAATAGTATGCTTCCCTTCCCTTTAGAAATATCATGCTTCTTCACTAGAACTATGCTCTCCTTGGCTGATGGTTTCTCCTTTTCAATAGCAGCCTCAACCAACACATTCAAGTTCCTTTCAGCCATTTCATCTTGGAATAGTTGGAGTTCTACTTTGAGCTTTCTATTTTGATATTGAAAGTCTCTGTTTTTCCTATAGAGGTTCTTGAGCTGCCTATGAAGAGGCTGGGATATTCTTGCTGTAAATATTGCTAAATCAAGAGTGTGGCTGTAGCCATCCATGAGTTCTTTCATCTTAACCTTGTCAGACATGCCTTCTTCTTTCAAAAGACCCACCTCCTTCCTAGCATCCCTGAGTTTCCTGATCAAACTTTTGAACGTTTGGCTACTAGGTGGAGTAGTGATGTGAACAATCTCAACAAGATTTTTCATGGCTCCCTCTTCCTATTGCAAAAGGATTACTTATTCTATCTCAGTAGGCTTCTCAATGCCTTTTCCCTTATCTTTATTTTTTTTTAGAATGGAGACCTTTGGTAGGACTTGTTCTTCAACAACCCCTTTAAGAGATGATGAACTTGTGAAAGGCCTTTTGATCTTGGTGCTAGATGCTAAAGGAGATGAAGAGAAGTGTAGCTTCCTCCCTTTATTTGTTGTATCTTTATTAGAGGAAGGGAAATCTTCTAACTCTGGTG
This sequence comes from Picea mariana, assembly GCA_032191745.1. NCBI lineage: Eukaryota > Viridiplantae > Streptophyta > Pinopsida > Pinales > Pinaceae > Picea > Picea mariana. The sequence goes on along the minus strand of JASDQU010370698.1, from coordinate 47,972 downwards.
TAGGAGGGGGTGAAAGGTCTCTCTGTGGAGAATGGTAGGCCTCCTCCTCAGTTCTTGCAACTTCTTTGATGGTTTCTTGATCTTGAACAAGATATTTACTCTTTCTTGTTTTGCTATCACCTATTGGAGAAACACTGGTGGATGGAAAATGACTTTCTATCTGTGACTGAGGAGTAGTTGCTATGTCCAATTTCATGTGAGCAACAGTAATGAAGTGTTTCCATGAAATGTTCTTGTTTCTCATCTCTTCAGAAATCAACATTCTAATCAACCCAGAATGAAAAATGCTAGTATTCAGAGCCTTTGACTTGGATTGAACCTTGTCTAACATCTTGCCTATGCTCCTTAGCAAATAGAAGGGGATGTTCATTTCAATTTTTCCAATAAAATGCAGTAGAAGCCTTATATGGTACTGGTATAGTGTATTGAACCTCCCTTCACATGTGAAGTACCTCTGAATAATCCTCAATATTTTATCAAATTCTCCAACTAGATGATTTCTTGGTACCCCCTTGGAAAGATTATCAGTTTGATATTCAGGCTTAAGGAAGTCTTTGGTATAGGCTGCATCCAAGGCCATGGATTTAAACCAACTCTCCATAATGATAGGGATATATATAGCAGCTGAAATGGGTCGAAAAGAATCCAACTCAATAGATAGAGGAGGCAACGGAGAAAACAAGGTCGTTTTAGTAGCGTTTCTGGGTAGCACACTGCACATGCAGAAGATAAAACTTTCTTGGAAACTAAGAGCTCAGAAGCAATGGAAGGAATATTTATTAAGATCAATAAACAGGCGATGGTATCTATAGGTTTGAGTGGAGAGAAAATTGATAGGATGGTGTGAGGAAAAGATCTCCTCCAGCTATGTAGGCACGATAGCTACCAAAACTCTGAGCGATAATTTCTATTTGAAATTGATATGCACAGGGGGAAAAAAAATGGAATACCTGGAGAATAAAGACAACTTGAAGTTTTAGCAAGATCTTAGGAAAGTATCATGAGAAACACGGCCTCCGAATCCACCTCAGCATCAGATCTGGTAGCGCTGCTGCCAATTGGTCGGAACTGGTAGTTTGTGCAGTGCAACAGTTTGAGCTTTTCAAAATTTGAAAACCGTTAGAAGAGCTCATAAAGATGAATCCTTGAAGGCATGTTTTTAACTAACCATGGTGCTGAAAACAAGGAAGAGATGAAATCAGCGCAATAATCAAGAATCATGGTGAAAGATGAAAGATAGGGAGTGTGCTATGGAAAATATTGGTGAGTTGGCAGTGCTCCTTTTCAAATAATGATTTGACCAGTAAGCATGGGAAAAAACACAACAAGGAAAGGCTATGGAGGCATGAGTGAGGAGGGTGGCATGTCAAGTCGAGATGGTCGTGGAGTAAGGGAACTTAGTGTCAAATCATGGAGGGGATCAAAACATAAGTCATAAAAAATGAACCTAGGCCAAAAGTTCACGCAAGGATCAAATTTTGAGCTATGACTTAAACCTTTAATTATCAAAGTCATCTAAGTAAATCACACAATTAAGAGACAAACCAAAAATAAAAAAATGTAAAGGCTTAAAAAAAATCAAAACTAAGGGCTAAAGACCCAAGGCAACTTAGTGTGATAACATTGGCTCCACAGGGGATGGCATGCTCCTTGCGAGCTGCCAAGAACAAGTAGATTCAATGCCTTATCTTAGGGCTATGGGGTCAGTTATTAAAACAAAGAAAACAAAAGAAATATGATATTTACAATGACATGGGAAGCCACACATGGCTCAAGAAAAGTAATTTTTCAGAAAATGCCCATTGACAAGGCCACCAAATAATTCTTCCTCCTCCTAATTCTGCAACTTGTAAGTGTTATACGAAAATACCTTAGAAATATTGAAGGGACTGATCCATAAGGATTCAAATTTACTGTTCTTTCCTTTGTCTTGTTTTGGTGCATCCCACTTGAGCACCAAGTCTCCTAGATGAAAGTCTTCCTTATTTACCTTTTCGTCGAAAACCTGCTTGATCTTGTATTGATCATAATGTGCTTTATCCAGAAGATGATATCAAGTTTGTTGCACTTCCACTAGTTGTTTTATCCTTCTGATCATATCATCCGACTCTCTTTGGTAGTCATGAAATAATTTGGCCATAGGCAAGGCAAATTAAGAAGGAAATATGGCTTCAACCCCATACAAAAGATGGAAAGGAGAAAGACCAAGGGACCTCTTTGTTTTCACTCTGTCATCCCACAAAGAAAATTTGATCTTGGAATCCCATGCTTTCTTGTTGTCCTCTAACAGTCTTTTGATGATCTTTATAAGGCTCTTGTAAGAGGACTCTGCTAGTCCATTCCCATGGGGATAGTAGGGAGTCGAGTGAATCAAAGTGATTCCAAACTGCTCACAGAACTAGATCAATAGTTCAACCTTGAAAGATGTAGCATTATCAATAACAATTCTGTTCGGACAACCAAACCTTGCCATAATATCTTCAAGAAAACCAATGATCACTTTATGAGAGGAATTACTTGTAGGGATAGCTTTTATCCACTTGGTAAAGTAATACGTGGCAGTCAAGATACACCTATGTTGACCATTGGAAGCAAGGTGAATTTCCCCAATAAAATCTAGACCCCACTGCTGAAAGGGTCCTGAAGCTACCACATGCTTTAGTGGCAAAGACTTGAGCTGCTGCTTTCTAGATAATTTTTGACACTTAACACAGGCTATGATCTTAGCACAAACATTGGTGAATAGACTAGGCCATAAGTAACCAGCCCTGAGAATGTTATATTCCGTGGTCCTCCAAAAATGATACCCACCACATAAACTGTCATGAAAATCAGACATAATATTTTGGGCTTCTTGTGGGTCTAGGCATCTCAAAAGCACTCCTAATGGATATTTCCAATACAAGACTTGATCAATAAGGCAGTATTTAATTGATTTTAGCTTTAAGTCTCTCACCTTGTTCTTTTCCATACCATCTGGAGGCTGCAATTTCTGTAGAAAAAATATAATGTGCTTGTACCAGTTTCAATCTGCCAATGTAGGGCCGACTTGAGAACCTTTGTCAGTCAATTCGGCCTGTTGATTTTCTAAGCAAGTGTTGATCAAATTTACCCCCAAAGCTAAGCAATTGGATTCAACCAATATCTTGGCTAAACCTTGGCCTTTAACCAATTTGGTGGGCTTAATCTCAAGATCAAATTCAAGGATTTTAGCAATCCACTTGCTCCTTTTATCGTCTATATCAGGATGAATAAGAATTTCCTTTACAAAAGTTGATGGGACATAAGCAATGAATCTTGAATGTAGCACACAAACTCTAAAATACTTGAGAGATTTAACCAATGCATAGGCCTTCTTATCCATGATGTCATATTTTAATTCAACATCTCTCAATTCCCTACTAAAAAAAGCAATGGGATGCTCTAAGCCTTCAACGTTCTTCTGCAATAAAACAACTGCTACTATATCAAATGAAGCGAAAGAAAAATAAGAAAATCCTTGGAGTATTCTGGACTAATGAGCACAGGGGATTTAGTCAAGGATTTATTTATTTGATCAAAATAATTAAGGGACTCAACAGTCCATTTGATTTCATTTCCTTTTCTCAACATGGCTGTAATATACTTCACCAACTCAGCAAAATTTGAAACAAACCTTCTCAAAAAATTAATTTTTCCCAAGAAATATTGAACCTTCTTCTTGGATATAGGGAGTGACAAGGTTTGGATAGCTTCAACCCTGATGGATCAATCCTTACCCCTTTAGCTGACACAATATGCCCCAATAATTTTTCCTCCATGGAAAACAATGATTTTTTTGGGTTCAAAGAGAGACCGAATTTTCTGCATTTCAAGAAAACCTTTTTTAAATAATCATAGTGTTCTTTATCAGATTGTGAGAACACTGTTATGTCATCTAAATAGATAACTACAAACGTTTCCTTCTCTCCAATAAATGCTATGTCCATGGCTCGTTGAAAGGTCTCTCCTGCATTCATCAAACCAAAGGGCATCTTAGCGTACATGAATGTACCCCAAGAAGTGGTAAAGGTTGTCTTCTCTCTATCTTCTGGCAAGACAAAGATTTGATTATAGCCAAAAACTCGATCAATCATGGACATCCTGGATGCACCTTTAACCCTCTGTAATATGTGCTTCATCTTGGGCAAAGGGTAATTATCGTTTTTAGAGCTTCTGTTCAGATTGTGGAAATCGACACAAAGTCTGATTTCTCCATTGTATTTCCTCATTGGGACCAAGTTGGCCACCCATTCAGAATACCTCAAAGGAATAATAATTTTAGCATCTAAAAGATTTTTTACCTCTTCCTCCATCACAGGAAGCAACATAGGATTTATTTGCCTCAACTTTTTCCTGGAAGGTTTGGTCTCTTCCTTCAATGGGATCTTGTGCTCTATAATGATTGTGTCATAAGTTCTGAGATCTTCATAAGTCCAAGAAAAAACATCAGCAAATCCTTTCAAAAACTCAGTATATTCAACCCTCTTCTCCCTAGATAGGTTGCTTGACAACTTGACATATTTTGGATCCTTTTCTGTACCCACATTGCACTCGGTTACATCAACATCATCAGTTGACATTTTCCCCTTTACTGCCAAATCATTTCTGTCAAATAATATTTCCAAATGAACTAGTCCTTTTGGAATGTAGTTGCTAGGTAACTTCACAATATGATGATTAGCAATTTTATTAAGGAAAACATCAGCATGAGGATTATTTTCATAATCATGATCCTGATCAACGTGTAATGCAAAAAACTCATCAACAGTCTCAAGGAATGTTTTAATTTCAAGATCATCTTCAAACGCCTTCCAATGCTTGAAATTGTCCGATATAGAAGGTATGTATTTGAATTCTACATCATACTTGAGTTTAGGTGGTAAGGGGACTCTGAAATTGCTTGCTGATACAACCAAAGAATCAACCATGGTATTCTCTTCTCTTGGAATAAATGAAATGTTGAAAGCTAAGAAAAAACTGTCCACTAGGTCCCACACTTCATTTCTATAAGATCTAAGCCTAGGGTGCTTAGTTTGATAAATATTTTTGATCTAATGGATGATCAATTCAACATCCCCAAATACTGATAGCTTTTCAAACCCCATGTCTTTAGCAGCCCTCAATCCCAATACAAGAGCTTCATACTCTACCACATTATTAGTAGTTTCAAATTCTAGTTTGTATGAAAAAGATATAGTATTTTGAGCTAGTGAGACAAAGACCACTCCAACACCAACACCTTCCCTAGAAGAGGCTCCATAAAAGAACATCTTCCAAACAGAGGTGTTTAGAGGAGGATCTTCACAAAAGGTAATAGTCTGTTTTCTGATTTCAAGAGGAGGTTCAAGAGCATCAGTGAGTTGCAAAATGTTGAATCCCAAATCAATATCAAGAGAAAAAATAGGATGATTAGTGGGGTTTTCTTCGTCACTAATAATGTAAGCCAACTGAGATTCCTTGTAAAGTCTTCTATGCTCCCCCCTGAACATGGGAATGGTAGCATATGATAGGTCCATCTGCAAGGTTCCCCCAAGTATTTTTATCCAAGATCTTAACGAGAGAATGCCAAACTTGGGGGGAACATCAGCTACCACGATATCCATGAATACACTTTTCATGGGCAGCTGAAATAAAGTCACAACCAGATCCTTAATGACCCCCAAACATTTCAATTTCCTAGAATCAAAAGAATATAAGTCATGGTAGGTCTTTGTGATTTCTAATCTAAGTTCATCCATAACAGTTTTGGGCATGAGGTTGTGTGATGCCCCTGAATCCATCAAACAATTATGCAACACCTTATCATGTATGTTTAATGATGTATATAAGGGAGGGGATGAATCATATCTATCTTCTATCAAAGGACCTAATATAACTGCTAGTTTTTCATCTTGCAGATTTACTGAACCAGTGGCACTTGGAGAAGATTCAGGCTGTCACATTTTGGAGATATATTTTTTAAATTCTTCATTTTTTATCAATTCCAAAAAAGGTACAGGGATCTTGATTTTTTGGAACTCATTCTCAAAACTGAAAGGAGGTGATGATTTCAGGATCTCTTTGGCTTCAAGGGTAGGATTTCTGATCAATACTTGGGGGTTTCAAGTTTCATTTTTTTTTGGTTCCAACTATCACATTTTTGGTGAATTTTCTTTTTGGGTTGACTGATCAGAAGCATCAGTATTTTCCTCATTCTTTTTGGATCTCAGATTATCTCTATGAGGACCTTATTTTTCTTTCTCTCCCTTACTCAATTCATTTATTTGAATATCCATCAATGATTGCTCATATGCATATTGAGTCAAGTGAGGGGATGGTGATGTGTCACCCAGGAAATGAATCTCAGGATCAACTTCTTCCTCCTCTCCTTCTTCATCAACAACAAGGTTGTTCTGTAAAGGAGTTTGTATCTTTTGATCATCCCTATCTCCATTTCTAGGATCTCTTGGAAGGATCTGGGGAGTATTATTGGGTTTCCTGAAGTTACCTCTGTTATCAACATTTTAAGTATTTCTATAGGTCTGTTTTCCTTCATGTTTTAACTTCTCTATCTCAGTAGAAAGAGATTTTACTAATTTGGTAAGTTCATCTACTTGAGGATGGACAATAGAGGAATCAGAGGTTGAAGCCTCAACTCTATTTTTTCTCCTGTCCCTATCAGATTTCCCCCTGAGTTTATCAGATGCCACTATGTTTGATTATACCTTCAAGGCTACATCTTGCATATGATATAAGGCGGTTGATCTTATTTCTCTCAGAAGAAGGAAAAACTCAGGGTCAAAGGCACTGGCATAAATGATTTTTGCAGAGGTTTCTGTAGGTTTTATCTCAGCAGGGATCTTATTGTACATTTTGTTGAATCTTTTAGAGAAGTCAAAGACAGATTCTCCTTCTTTCCTCTTTAGGTATCCAAATTATTTTATGTAATAGAAAAATTTCTTTTTATCCCCCTAGTGCCTCAAAAAGGCATCATCTAATGCCTTAATCCCAGTAATGGATCCAGGGGCGAAACCCCTAAACCACTTCCTAGCCTCACCAAAAAGGATTTGGACAAAGAATCTCATCCACACATCCTCATTTTCAATATTTTTATTGTTTGCATAACTGTAGAAGGAAACAAGATGTTCTTCAATGGTTATATATTCTTCTCTTGTGAATTTGGGCATCACCCTTAAAAAATGGAGCTCACCTTTTACCAATTACTTCATTAACCTAACACTCCCTCTTTTAGAAGGAGGACTTCCCTTAGGCACAACAATATGCTTCCCTTTAGTAGTAATAGGCTTCTTCACTGGAACTATGCTCTCCTTGGTTGCTGGTTTCTCCATTTCAATAGCAGCCTCAACCAATACATTCAAGTTCCTTTGAGCCATTTCATCTTGGAATAGTTGCAGTTCCGCTTTGAGCTTTCTATTCTAAGATTGAAAGTCTTTGTTTTTCCTATAAAGGTTCTTGAGATGCCTATGAAGAGACTCGGCTCTTCTTGCTGCAAATCTTGCTAAATCAAGAGCCATCCATGAGTTCTTTCATCTTAACCTTGTCAGACATGCCTTCTGCTTTCAAAAGAGACATCTGCTTCCTAGCATCCCTGAGTTTCCTGATCAATCTTTTGGACATCTGGATGCTAGGCGGAGTAGTGATGTGAACAATCTCAACAAGATTTTTCATGACTTCCTCTTCCTGTTGCACAGGGATTACTTCTTCTATATCAATAGGATTCTCAATGCCTTTTCCGTTATCTTTCTTATTCTTTAGAATGGAGACCTTTGGTAGGACCTGTTCTTGAACAACCCCTTTACAAACCGATGACCTTGTGAAAGGCCTTCTGATCTTGCTGCTAGATGCTGAAGGAGATGAAGAGAAGTGTAGCTTCCTCCCTTACTTTGTTGTAGCTTCAGTAGAGGAAGGGACCTCTTCTAACTCTGGTGCAAGATTGGGTGAAAGGTATCTCTGTGGAGAATGGTAGGCCTCCTCCTTATTTCTTGCAACCTCCTTTATGGCTTCTTGATCTTGAATAAGAGATTTACTCTTTCTTTTCTTGCTAGCACCTGTTGGAGCAACACTGGTAGATGGCAAAGGACTTGTTATCTGTGACTGAGGAGTATCTTCTATGTCCAATTTCATGTGAGAGATAGTAATGACGTGTTCCCATGTAATGTTCTTCTTTCTTAGCATTCTAATCAACCCAAAATGAAAAATTCTAGTATTCACAACCTTTGACTTGGATTGAACCTTATCTGACACCTCGCCTATGATCCTTAGCAAATAGAAGGGAATGTTCATTTCAATTTTTCTAGTAAAATGAAACAAAAGCCTTATATGGTACTGGTATAGTGTATTGAACCTTCCTTCACATGTGAAGTACCTCTGAATAATCCTCAATATTTTATCAAATTATCCAACCAGATGATTTCCTGGTACACCCTTGGAAAGATTGTCAGTTTGATATTTAGTATTAAGGAAGTCTTTGGCATAGGCTGCATCCAAGGCCATGGATTTAAACCAACTCTCCCTAGTGATAGGGATCTCTATAGCAGCTGAAATAGAGGTCTCAAACACCTCAAGTTCTAGGTCCCCTACCTTGGTCTTCAAGCCAAAAAAATGTAAGGAAAACTTCCTTGTTACCTCAGGATGACCCCTTTGCATATTTTGGCCCAAAGTAAGGCAACACACCCTTCGAAAAACTTCTTAGCCATGGGCTCTGCCTTGAATATATGCATGTCTGCAAGCTCAGTTCTAACCACACTGCCTCCCTTATGCTACCTCTTCTTCAAAGGAGTCTCCATGATTTAGGATGAAAGCTTAAAAGCTATGGAGTGGTGATGACTAGGAGAATCAAAGAGTCGGACTTCAAGTGAAGAGTGGTTGTCCTTTTACAAGAATTTTCCCTAACTCAGACTAGTTTCTATCTTAGGAAACACTGTCTTTGAAAATCCCCCCCTTGAATGTGTACATATATAAAAACTAAGGAAAAAAATATTATGAAGGGACACCCTATGATTTTCTTTGGAAACTGGGTTGAAAATAGTCCAACTCAACAGATAGAGGAGGCAAGCGAAAAAGCAATGCCGTTTCAGTAGCGTTTCTGGGTAGCACATTGTGCGTGTAGAAGATAAAACTTGCTTGGACACTAACAGATCAGAAGCAATGGTGGGCATATGTATTAATATCAATAAACAAGTGATGGTATTTGTAGGTTTGAGTGGAGGGAAAACTGTTAGGATGGTGTGAGGAAAAGATCTCCTCTAGCTATGCAGGCATGATAGCTACCAAAACTCTGAGCGATAAATTCTATTTGAAATTGATATGCAGAGGGGAAAAAAACATGGAATACCTAGAGAACAAAGATAGCTCAAAGTTTCAGTGAGATATTTGGAAAGTATCATGAGCAACACGACCTCCGAATCCACCTCAACATCAGATCTGGTAGCACTGCTGCCAATTGGTCTGAACTGGTAGTTTGTGCAGCGCAACAATTTGAGATTTTCAAAATTTGAAAAGTGTTAGCAGATCTCATAAAGATGAATCCTCGAAGGAATACTTTTAACTAAACATGGTGCTGAAAACAAGGAAAATATGACATCATCACAATAATCAAGAATCGTGGTGAAAGATGAAAGACAAGAAGTGCGCTATGAAAAATCTTGGTGAGTTGGCAATGCTCCTTTTCAAATAATGATTTGACAAGTAAGCATGGGACAAAACACAGCAAGGCAAGGCTATAGAGGCATGAGTGAGGAGGGTGGCATGTCAAGTCGAGCTAGTCATGGAGTAAGGGAACTTGTTGTCAAATCATGGAGGGGATCAAAACAAAAGTCATAAAATATGAACCTAGGCCAAAATTTCATGCGAGGATCAAATTTTGAGCTATGACTTAAACCTTTATTTATCAAAGTCATCTAAGTAAATCACACAATTAAGAGACAAACCCAAAATAAAAAAAATCTAAAGGCTTAAAAAAAATCAAAACTAAGGGCTAAAGACCCAAGGCAACTTAGTGTGATAACAACTTCCACGTGTCACCTCTATCCCTTTTTTTCCCCTTGTTTGGCCAAAACGTCAGATCCTGATATATTTCTCATATGAAGTCCATTTGATCCCGTTCAAGCGATGTCAGAAATCTCTTGTCGATCTATTCATCATGGTGACCTTTGCATCGACTTTTGAGACCTTTTAATTTTGAGGTATTCTAGATCCTCCTGAATCAATCCTCCCCACTGGAAATATTTTGTATTACCAAAAGGTTTTTATTTAGATACTGAATGAGGGTAATGCCTCCCCACTTGAACTATATCTTTCCCCCATACTCAGACCATTTGGATAATTATAACAAACCGAATAACAAGGATGAAAGATGAAATAATGTTGCTAACATAATGAATCATTCTCTTTCTTTCACAACTACTTACATTCAACGTTTCCACTATTAACCATGCACAACACATCTGCAATGATAGTGAATACTTATATTCTATTGAAAAATTAATTAACAACTCCCTTATTCTTCTTAACAAGATCCCTGATACTTGCATAAATTGAATCCTCATGTGGCATCTTTGTAGAATCCTGAAAATATTCATAGCTAGGAACAAACTTAACTATTTCATTGTTACATTCAATATCACAGTCTTCAATTGTTTTTGTAGACATGAGAGACACAATCTTGCTTGCATTCACAATCCTAATTTCTTGACAATTGCTTTAGATATAAGATTTACTTGGGAACTAGCATAAAAAGAGTATCAATTTTTGTATGCTTAGTTATCACCCTTATATGGAAAATATCACTTCTTATTCTTTCAGAATTAGGAGATGGAATTGAAGATCTTGAACTATCATGAGAAGATAGTATACCTTGCACTCCTACATCTGTGATATTTGTTTCAACCCCTGAATCAAACCCCAAATCTTGTTATACTGTAGCAATAGTCTTTGGCTTTCCTTTTCCTCCAAACCTTTTAGGCCTTAACTCAGGATGCAATTTCCAACAATGGTATTCATCTTGTCCTTTTTTCTCACAATGAGAGCACACAAACTTATCATCTTTTTTCCTTACTATGGATACTTTTTTCTCCTTTCCCTTGTTCTTACTTCCCTTTTTCCGAATAAGATCCATGGAGGAATCATCATTAACATCCTTCTCCTTGGACTCAAGATGCGTAGCTTGGACACATACTTCATCAAGATTAGTGGGATTAAATAAAATAATAGTATGATGAATATAGATATGAAAATTACCAATGTATTTTAGAAGAGTTTCTTGAGAATATAATAGAATATTTAAAGACAATGCTTTCTTCCTAAACTCTTCAGTAAAACTTTGCACACTTTTTCCTTTTTCTTGTCTCAAATTCTTCCATTCTATAATTTATTTCTGTTTGTATCCTAAAGGATATCATTGTTTCTTTAATGCATATGTGAATTCAGACCAAGACGAAAGAATCTTACCATTATTTTGAGCACATTCTTGAAGTTTAATTTCCCACCAAATTAGTGTTGTACCATCAAGCCGAAGAGAGGCCAATTGAATGTTTACCTATTCTTCATGAATCTATTGAACATGACAATAAAATTTTACTTGTCGAATCCAATTACCTAATCTCTCTACATTAAGCTCACCATTATACATGGGTAAGTCAAATTTGAAATCCAACTTCAACAATGGCTTCTTCGTAGCAATATGCTTATGAGGAGATGGAGACCGAGACAGAGAAGGAGACTATGAAGGAGAAGGAGGAGGAGAAGAATGAGGGGATGTATTTTTTGAAGGATGACCCTCCTCATTCTTGAATTGACTTTTACCTTCTCCTCTTTGTTTTCCTCTTCCATTGTAGAGCTCTTCCACCATTGCATTCATTAAACTAAATTCCTCGAATAAATCCTATTTGATGCAAGAGCATCGCTGGAAAGCACGAGGAGAAAGACTTATCAACGTCAAGAGAAATTTTGAAGCCACATTAACCCAACGCTGGAATTAATTTTGGAGGCACGCTTGAAACCAGGCTGGGAAAATCTGGAAGCACGCTTGGACGATTACGAGCGAAGTGGGAGATTCCACGATGGCTCTGGAATACAACTGGTCTAGATAGTCGTTAGGTTAATTTATAGAGTAGACAAGTAGCCATGGAAAACCCTAACATCCCTCTGTGTTAAATAGAGGTTTTGTACACCCGAATGAGGCTAGGTAGTGGATAGTTGGTTGGAATAGAAGTGAGGAGAATATTTCTGTAGCTTTTGTTGTTCATTTACAGTTGTAACCATTTTCACTTATGAATATAACAGAGGAAAATTGATCCAATGCATGGGGTGAACATTGTTTGCAATTCTCTCTATTGTGTTTTCATGAACGAATGAATCTCATTTTGAGTAGATGGAACTATGAATGTTAGGATAAGTTTCAATTGTTTCTCTTCTGCGGAAGTAGTGCAAAGTGTGGACACAGAACGCAAGGAGTGCATTGACGGAATCTGTTTTGGTTCCGAAGCTCAGAAGAGATAACGTGAAACTTTCCCTTTGCAAGGAGTGCAAAGAGACTGGTGCAAGGAGTGCACAATCATCCGCAAGAACCCAAAACCTTGCATAAGATATGGTGCAAGGAGTGCACAGATCCGATATTCGACTAAGTTTCAAAGAGACTTTAGATAAGTCAACGAACATAAGAGGGGAATGCCGGGAGGGCGAGAGGTGTTTCTCTTCAAGAAATACTGAGGATCCGAGTTATCGAAATCCCTGGAACGCAAGGAGTGCACAAGAAATCGAAGTCTTTACGAGAGCAATCTCAAGAGGAGTAACACTTCTCATAAGTGTTAAAGAGGTCCAAGAATCAGACTTGTTGAAGGAGAAAAGGTTCGAAACCTTTGAACACCCAGAAGATCTTCTAACTCGGAAGATAGCATACGCATAAGGGGGAAAATATCTCAACCGTTTGACCTGAAAGTTAGAGAATTGGAACCTTCCATCAAGAGGGATATGTGGCAAATGATCAATGTTTAGTTGACTCACATTGTTGAGAAGTCAAAGGGCAGAGCACTAAGAACTCGTGAAGCCTGAATCCGTGACTTGATCTGAGTCATTGGATCTAGGAGAGATCTGGATCGTTGATTGTCTAGGGTGAAATATCGACATTTCGGGGTGTTATCACATATAAAGTTTTGTCGTTCGGTAGCTTAGGTGGGAAAAATTTATAGCGTTTAGCTACCGAAAGTGCATACTTTCTCTATCTTAAATACCAGGTTTCATACGCCCTTAGCTACCAAAAGTGTAGGTGGGAAAAATGGCCATTTGTCTGTCATGCGCATCACTGAACATTCTCTACCTGTCAACTTCAGTCAAATAATGCCAAGATCAGCTCCAAAGAATGGGTTGTTTACTTATGTTCAGTAGCTATGGTTGCTTTAACGTTTCTTTTAACTGAATGATAACACTAATTGCACCCCATCGTCATGATCTGAAGTGCCACAACAGTGCAACAGTCAAAGCCAAAAGCACGTCCAACATTCACGTACCTACAAAATTAAATAAACACGTGTTAACTCAGCATGCAAGAGTCCCAATGCACACAAGGTTCCAACCTCACACCAAGACACATGGCGAAGAACCCACTGATAGAGGGTAGCACTATTCTCTATCAAACACCTAGGAAAACTTGAGACAAACAATAGTTACCATTTAAAAATATCGTTCCAGAATTTTTGGTAGCTTATAGCACCCTGAAATCATGTCGTTAGCTGCCGAAAGCCTGGATTTTTGGTAGCTAAAGCACCCTTGTTTTCGGCCTGTTAGCTACCTAAATTGCAGGTTTTTCCAGTGATAAACGGCCTTGGAAAAAACCAATTTTCTAAGTCACAGAGAGGCCATTTTACACGCTCAAATAGTCGATTGACATCTAGAAGTCATAAGCTTTCCAATGGTATATTCAGATTTTCATTTGAAGCTTGGGAAGGCAGCCAAAAGTTCCCCACAATATGGTGTTTCGTTTTTGTGCATACATGGCCCAGAAAAGTAGGATCGTGCCCAGATTTCAGTCAGAGGATTGCCTGATCGTTTTTTAGGACTCCTAGTTCAATGTGGTCGAATATCTTCTAATTTTTACCTAAGGAAAGGTTGACTTAATTGTGTAAATGTTCCTCAAGAGCTCAAACCTAATTTTTAGGGTTTTGGTTGCATATTCCAGATTTTATAGTATGAGACATGAGACACTTGTCTTCTTTTCGAAATAGTCTATTTTTCAGTGATTCAAAAGGGTGCAGGGATCTATATTATTGTATCTTCTTGAGGAAGAAGAGTGGGGGGGGGGGGGGGGNTAATACAAGTTGCAGAGGTTTTTTTTATTGATATTGCAGAGATTCATGTGATGTTTTTTGTAGAGTGTGTCTCATTTCTCAGTTTTCATATCATTTCACCATTTTCTTCTTAAGTTGTAACCATGTTATGTTAATAGAACTCATCCTTTATTCGATGCTCTTTTTACATGGATGGTTATAAGTTACCTTCGTGCACTGAACCGTATGTCCATAATTCATCCATTTGTTAGATGCTCTGTCCCGTAGTCCCTTGCAGTCATTTTCTTTTGTTTTATGTTAATAATTCACTCATTGATAAGTGCTCTTTTCATAAAGTATTTGTTTCTCTATATTGTGTTGTCATACCTTTATAAATATCTTTCTTTGTAAGCAACCTCTACCTTGCCCCTGTTCCCTTGATCCCCATTGCTAAACTCTTGTATTATTTGCCTAATCATTTGACTCCATGCCCAATGGACTATTCTCCCTGTCAAAACCAAAAAACCTAAAAACCCAAAACCTTTCTGATACTGACAGATCTACCCACTGTTTGAGCTTATTGATGTTGATACTGAGAGGTGGGTGAATCAGTATCAAGTAAAATTTAAAAAAAATTTCAACTTATACTTAAACCATTCAATTATATCCAATGAGCAATGAACAATAGTATAAGAGTTACACCAATACACCACAATACACCATGCACAATATATGAGAAATAATCA
>JASDQU010370698.1:0-14079 GCA_032191745.1 Picea mariana | reverse complement strand
AGACTTACCTTTGTTATCCTTGGCTTCTGTCTTCTTTATGGCTTTAAAGGCTGCTTCATTGTTTGGCTGGTCACTTTCAATACTTGTTATCATTTCATATGCTATAAGAGACCCATGTAATTCATCCATTGTCATTTTGGTCAGGTCTCTAGTTTCTTCAATGGTGGAGACCTTAGCATCATACTTCAAGAGAAGTGATCTCAACACTTTTTGTACAACCAAGCATTCATCAATCTCTTCACCTAATCCTCTGATAGTATTAACAACTTCAACAACTCTAAGAAAATAGGTTGCAATATCTTCCTTTTCATTCATCTTCAAATTTTCAAATTCTGCTCTATGTCGTTGAAGCTTGACCTGCTTAACTTTTGGATCACCTTCATAGATGCTCTTGAGTTTTTCCCATACATCCTTAGCAGTGCTACAACCCATCACTTTTCTAGCAATGGTTGGTGCCAATGCTGCTAGAATAACATGTCTGGATTTTGAATTACAACTCATAAGCTTCTTCTCAATTGGATCGGTTGGAGCATTATTTGGGATTACATAGCCATTTACAACTAAGTACCAAATGTCTACTCCCAAAGCTACCAGTTAAGTTTTCACTCTATCACTCCAGTATGCATAATTTATTCCATCAAATTTTTGAATCCCATTTGAAATGTGCTCATGGTCATCCATCTCTGCTCAAGATTTTCCTTCTAGTGGTTAAATTGTTCTGAAGGCAACCTGATTTGATACCAATTGTTGATACTGAGAGGGGGGTGAATCAGTATCAAGTAAAATTTAAAACCTTTTTCAAATTATACTTAAACCATTCAATTATATCCAATGGTCAATGAACAATAGTATAAGAGTTACACCAATACACCACAATACACCATGCACAATATATGAGAAATAATCAATAGTTATTGTTCAAGGGAAGTAATGACTTCCAAAGGTAGCTACATCTTCCAAGTGTAAAGGGAGGGATAAGACTCTGAGAGGAATATACAATCCTCCAATATCAAGAGAGAGTTTAACTCTCCATCCTTACCCCTTCCTTCCACCCAACAATATACGAGAGATAATAAAACTTCACATTAAATCATCACCATCAACCAACCATCACATAGAACCTGATAATGCTTCCTGAGACTTATTCAATTTCTACAATTATTCAATTCTTGGAATACTCTAATCCTGTAGATAAAATTATTCAGTTTATTCTCTGAAACTTCTCCAAGTTTCACTCCTTGAATCCTCCCCAAGAACAAGTTATAGAGAGAATGGTAGACCTTGTTCAATTCTGGTTTATTCAAGAGACTGACCTTGTATAGAATTCCCTGTGCTCAATATTTAACATATGATTTTGAAAATTGCACATAATAAACTAAATTCCGTACTCATTCCAATGCAATTTGTTCCATTTCATTTGGATTCTCTATGAAGAAGTTATGACTATTTTACTCGGAACACCTGTTTATTGACTAGCTTCAGGACTGGTCAAAAACCCTATCTTCCACAGAGTGTATCTCCATAATTATAGTGAATCAAGAGATGAAAATTTTACCATAGGTACCTTGATATGTATTCTCAATACCATAGCAATTTCAACATTTGAATCGTTCTAAAAAAAATTTATAGAAAAAATGGTAAGATGACCTGAAAATAACATACCTTAGAACACATCACCAAAAGACTTCATCCTCCATTGAAATCCGACCTTCTTTAATTCTGATTTCCTTTGAAATTTGACTTGTGTATCAAATGAATGTATAATGATATTTATTTATACCATTATGTCACTTCCTTTTAAAATTAGGGCCAACCTGACACTTTCTTATTTTGTAATTCTTTTCTTTAATTATCTTCAGGGCCTACATGTACTTCCTTCTTCAATTCACTTTGTCATATTCAAAATATTATTTCTCCTCGACCATGAGGATCCACGTGACATGCCAAATACCACCACAAACAAAATGATGTATACTATGCATCCAAGTGTATTGTATATGCATGTGAATTGTCCTTCATGTCCAAATACCTTCATCAATCTTGCGGTCCAAAACCCATGACTAGGGTTGACATCAATGACAACAACCAATATTCCAACAATTGAATATCATATTTCACACTATTTGAGAGATCCCTCTTGGGTTGGAAAGGGAAGTTTCCAATCCAAATTGGTTTGAGGTTACCTCGGGATTTAATTGCATGCAACCTTAGTTAGTTCTGAGTGATAACACGGGGATTAGAGGATCAAAGGGGAAAATTCTTTCGACTTCGTGAAGCGTGAAGCTCTGAAATCATTGTGACCATCAGATCTGAGGAGGGATCTGGACCGTTGACCCAGAGTCATCACAATTTTGACTATTGGGAAAATGGAGGCAAGGAAACTTAGAAGTCACAAAACGTGAAACATTGACTTGATTTCAGCCGTTGATCAAGGGAAGATCTGGACCGTAGATCTCGGGTCATCACAATTTTGGCTATCAGGTGAATGGAGTTAGAAACACTCCTAGGGTCACAAAACGTGAAATCACAATGCATCATTCGCTCGAGCGCATGGTCACCGCTAGTGGTCACAAGGGAGAAATGATTTAGCAGAGAGGATCTAGCGCATGTTTGGCATTAAGGTTTTAACAACGCTTGGGAGAGAAGCCACGGGTCTCAGGTGACCTGTGCATTTGGAGAAAGGACCTATGTAAGTGGATTTGGGGTCTGGAAGAGACCTAGAGAGTCAATCAGACTTAGTATCTTGATCGATCCTAGACCTGGAGGTCGTGCAACCTTTAGGAGAGAAAGAGGGGTCTGTACCAAGTGGTATCAGAGTTGATTTTCTTCTATAGATTTCAGATGAAGGAGACAAATGAACTCGAAGTTGTACTCTATGTGCAATAGACAGTCAACACAATGTCTCCAGGGAGATGAGTGGAGCCACCTTTGGCCAATCGAGCTATAGAAAGGGAGATGCGAGAACTCCATGCAATATTAGAAACGATGAAGGCTGCATAGAGACGAGCACCTGATGTTGCATACGTCAGTGATGAATAGAGTGAAGAAACAATGGGTGAGAATGTCGTCGGAGAAGATGCAGGAGAGGATGTTGTCGAAGAATGCTTGCTAAGAGAAGTTTCCAGAATGGGAGACAGAGCCAAGATGGAGGTCCCAATGTATGAAGGAAATTTAGATGGCCAAGAGCTATTGGATTGGATAAAATCCATGGAAAAATATTTTGACTATGAAGATGTTGATGAGGAAAGAAGGGTGAGACATGCTGTCACCAGACTAAAAGGACATGCAACACTATGGTGGGATGAACTGCAGGATGAAAGGAGAAGCAAAGGAAAAAAAAAGATAAAGAGTTGGGATAGAATGGTAGCCAAGCTAAAGGCTAAGTTCATGCCCAAGTATTATCAGATCAATATGTTCAGGAAAATGCAGAACCTGAGACAGAAATGGATGACAGTTAAGGATTACATAGATGATTTCTATAGGCTAAACATCAGAACTAGACAAAGAGAGAGAGATGAAGAAAAATTAGTCACATATATAAATGGCTTGAGATATGAAATCCAAGATGAGCTCAACATGATGTCAGTAAGGACAATGGAGGATGCTTATCAGTTTGCGCTGAAGGCAGAGGAGAAGTTAGACAGAAAGAAAAGCCAATGAGGGAGAGGTAAGGGCCACGTCCCAAACAAAAGCAAGGGAGTTACCCATGAAATAACACATAAGTCAAGGGATGAGACTGAGAAACCACATAATCACTTAGAAAGAGGAGGAATTTCCCGAGAAAGACAGGGTGGTGGAATAAATTTTTCTAGAGGAAGAGGAAGAAGAGGAGGAGGATAAGTAAGATTTTATTCCTATGGAAAGATAGGACACATGTCTTGGGAGTTCCCCGAGAAAAAGAAAGGAGGAGGTGAAGCTCACATTTCAGAAGCACAATTAAGAAATGTTGAAACAGAAGGAGCAGAGGATGGGAGATCCCTAATATTGAGGAAAGTTCTCTTAAAACCAGAGGCATAAATTGAAATGCCGGTGAAGAGGAACAGTCTCTTCAAAACAACTTGCAAGACTAAAGATAGAGTATGCAAGGTGATAATTGACAGTGGGAGAACTGACAACTTAGTATCCACGAAGATGGTGGAGAAATTGGAGTTGGAGACAACTGCACATCTGAAGCCATACAAAGTCTCATGGTTGCATAAAGAACACTAGGTAATGGTTACTAAACAATGCTTGGTTGAACTTAAGATAGGAAAATATAGATATGAAATTCTGTGTGATGTAATTCCCATGGATGTATGTCATATTCTGTTGGGAAGACCATGGTAGTTTGAAAAGAATGTCATTCATGATGGGAGGAAAAATGCATACACCTTAAAGACGAATGGTAGGAAACACATGTTGCTACCAATAGAGGAGAAGAGATTGAAAGAGGAGGCCAGCACAAGCATACTTCTCATGAGTGGGAAGGAACTCCTGAAAGAAGTCAAGTAAGAACATGAGATGCATTTTGTTGTGGTAAGGAAACCTAGAGTTATCCTTATGAGTACTTCGATTGAGGATTTTCCTAAAGAAGTTCAACAATTATTAGATAATTTTGCTGACATAGTGGTGGATGAGATGCCAAACTCATTACCACCCATTAGAATTATCGGTAATCATATTGACTTGATACCAAGAGAAATTCTACTGAACAAAGAGGCATATAGATTGACACCTCAAGAGAATGAGGAATTGAAGAACCAAGTCCATGAATTGTTAGACAAGGGTTTGGTCAGAGAAAGATTGAGTTCATGTGCAGTACCAACTATGTTAAGACCAAATAAGGATGGAGGATGGAGAATGTGTATAGACTCAAGAGCCATTAGCAAGATCACCATCAGGTATAGATTTCCTTTACCAAGAATGGATGATTTAATGGACTGTTTAAGTGGAGAAAATTTCTTTTCAAAAATAGACTTGAAAAGTGGATATCACCAGATTAGAATGAGAGAAGGCGATGAGTGGAAAACAACCTTTAAGACAAATGAGGGTTTGTATGAGTGGCGTGTTATGCCATTTGGATTAACAAATGCCCGAAGTACTTTTATGAGGCTGATGAATGAAATATTGAAATATTTCATTGGAAAGTTTGTGGTTGTATATCTGGATGATATACTGATCTTTAGCAGGACTAAAGAGGAGAATTTGAGGCACCTAACATTAGTGATGAGGAGACTACATCAAGAGAAGTTGTTGATAAATCTGAAGAAATCCTCTTTTATGAAGACATAACTCATTTACTTGGGTTTTTTGATCTCTTCAAATGAACTGAAGATGGATCCAGAAAAGGTGAAAGAAAACAAAGATTGGTCGTCACCAAGGAGTATGTTCGAGGTAAGGAGATTCCATGGATTAACAAGATTCTACAGGAAGTTCATCAGAGAATTCAGTGGAATTTGTGCACCAATGATGGATACAGTGAAGAAGAAGCACAAGTCTTTTAAATGGATAGAGGAAGCCGAGAAGAGCTTCAATGCACTGAAGGAGAAAATAATAGAATGACCAATTCCGGTCTTGCCGAATTTTTAAAAGACATTTCAGGTGAGATGTGACGCAAGTGGAGTTTCAATTGGAGCGGTCTTGAGCCAGGACAATAGACCTATTTCATATTTCAGTGATAAGATGAATGATACCAAGAGAAAATACTCCATGTACAACAAGGATTTTTATTCCATAATTCAATCCTTGAAGAAGTGGAGACATTACCTTGTCCCATAGGAATTTGTCTTGTGTAGCAATAACTAGGCTTTACAATTCATAACCAGGAAGGAAAAATTGAATCAGAAGCATGAAAAATGGGTTGAGTTTATGTAGAATTTTACTTTTGTCATAAAACATATTGCTGGGAATGATAACAAAGTTGTTGATGCATTGAGTAGGAGATGTTTGATTCCGCAAGAATTTCAAGTGAAGAGCTTGGGGTTTGAACACCTTAAGGACATGTATTGTGATGATACATATTTCAAGGAAGTATATGAAGCATGTGTGAAGCCTGTGCTGAGAGAAAGAAGCTAGTGGACAAAGTACATGTATCAAGAGGGATTGTTGTTCAAGGGAAATTAGTTGTGCATACCAAAATGATCAATGAGGGATAATCTTTTGAAGGAAAAGAATAAAGGAGGATTGGCTAAACATTTTGGCCATTATAAAATGTTTGCACAGTTGAGTAGTTTATACTATTGGCTAGGTATGAGAACATAATTAATAAAGTTTGTTTACGGATGTAGAATCTTCCAACATGCAAAAGGAAAAAGACATAACACTGGATTGTATCAACCATTGCCAATACCAGAGAGGCCTTGGGATGCAATAAGCATGGATTTTGTGTTGGGAATGCCAAGAACGCAAAGAGGATTTGATTCCATATTTATGGTGGTGGATAGATTTTCAAAGATGACACATTTTATCCCATGCCAGAAGACCAGTGATGCAACACATTTTTCAAATATATTCTTTAAGGAAGTTGTGAGACTTCACAACCTACCCAGAAGCATTGTCTCAGACAAAGACACAAAATTTGCTGGTCACTTTTGGAGAACATTATGGAAGAAGTTGGGGACATATTTATCCTTTAGCTCAAATTATCACCCTTATACATATGGACAGACCGAGGTGGTAAAAAAAAGTTTGGGAAACTTATTAAGGAGTCTGGTCACTGAGCACCATAATCAGTCGGATCAGATTCTGCCGCAAGCAGAATTTTCCTATAATGTTTGACCAAATAGAAGCACTGGAAAGATCCCATTCAAAATATTGTATGGAATGCAACCAAGGGGAGTATCTGAGTTGAGAGACTTGGAACATAGTGACATCAGGAGCATGGGGGTAGAATATTTTGCTGCAGAAATGCAGAAGCTCCATAGCCAGATCATAGGACAGTTGCAGTGTTCTAACCAGGAGTACAAGTGCAGAGTTGATCAACATCGCAGAGAACTTCAATTTGAAGTAGGATATCAGGTTCTAGCACATCTTAGAAAAGAGAGGTTTCCTAGGGGAACATATAATAAGTTAAAGATGAAAAAGATAGGACCATGTAATATCTTGAGGAAGTTTGATGAAAACGCCTACGAGATTGAGTTGGAAGATGGTGTGGGCATATCACCCATATTCAATGTTTCAGACCTATATCCTTATAGGAAATATGACATAGGGGGATCAAATGATAAAGAGAAGATTCAGTTGGAGAAACAAATGCCAATAGCATAAAATCCACAGATGGACAAAATTGTTAATTAGAGGAAGAGCAAAAATACCAGGAGGAAAACCTATTTTGAATATCTGGTCAAGTGGAAGGGATACCCAATAGAAGATGGCAGCTGGGAAAATGAAGATGCTATACAAAAGCATGGAAGGTCAGTGCATGAGATCATGGAAAAGATTCCATGAATTTTTTTCAAGGGGAGTATGATGCAGGAGCATCGATGGAAAGTGTGTGGAGCAAGACTTATCAACGTCAAGGAATCTATACGGGATTTCAACAGTGGCAGTTACAACAGACATTTTGAAGCCGCATTAACTCAGCGTTAGAATTAATTTTGGAGACACACTTGAAACCAGGATGGGAAAATCTAGAAGCATGTTTGGATGATTATGAGCGAAGTGGGAGATTCCACGATGGCTCTGGAATGCGAATGGTCTATATAGTCATTAGGTTAAGTTATAGAGTAGACAAGTAGCCAGGGAAAACCCTAAGAGCCCTCTATGTTAAATAGAGGTTTTCTATGCTCGAATGAGGCTAGGTAGTCGGTAGTTGGTTGGAATAAAAGTGAGGAGAAGATTTCAGTAGATTTTTTTGTTCATTTACAGTTGTAACCATTTTCACTTATGAATATAACAGAGGAAAATTGCTCCAATGCATGGGGTGAACATTGTTTGCAATTCTCTGTATTGTGTTTCCATGAATGAATGAATCTCATTTTGAGTAGATGGAACTGTGAATGTTAGGATAATTTTCAATTGTTTCTCTTCTTTGGAAGTAGTGCAAGGTTTGCACATAGAACTCAAGGAGTACATTGACGGAATATGTTTCAGTTCCGAAGCTCAGAAGAGATAACACAAAACTTTCACTTTGCAAGGAGTGCAAAGAGACTAGTGCAAGGAGTGTACAATCATCCGCAAGAACCCAAAACCTTGCATAAGATCTGGTGCAAGGAGTGAATAGATATGAGATTAGACTAAGTGTCGAAGCGACTTTACAAAAGTCGAATAACAAGAGAGGGGAATGCCAGGAGGGCGAGAGGGGTTTCTCTTCAAGAAATCCTGAGGATTTGAGTTATCAAAATCCCTAGAATGCAAGGAGTGCGCGGGAAATCGAAGCCTTCATGATACCAAGCTCAGGAGGAGTAACACTTCTCATAAGTGTTAAAGAGTTCCAAGAATCAGACTCGCCAAAGGAGCAAAGGTTCAAAACCTTTGAACACCCAAAATATATTCTAACTCAGAAGATATCGTAAGCACAAGGGGGAAAATATATCAACCGTTTGACCTGAACACTATAGAATTGGAACCGTCCATCAAGAGGGATGTGTGGTGAATGATCAACATTTCGTTGACTCGCATTGTGGAGAAGTCAAATGGCAGAGAAATAGGAACTTGTGAAGCCCGAATCCATGACTTGATCTTGTTATTGGATCTAAGAGAGATATGGGTCGTTGATTGTCTAGGGTGAAATATCAACATTTCGGGGATCGGAGGATCACAGTGACAAGTATTTCAACTTCGTGAAGCATGAAGCCCCTAAATCCTCGTGACCATCAGATCTAAGGAGGGATCTGGACTGTTGACCCAGAGTCATCGTAATTTTGGCTATCAAGAGAATGGAGGCAAGGAAACTCCGAAGTCGCGAAACTCAAAACACCGACTTGATCGCAGTCGTTTATCAAGGGAATATATGGACCATATATCTCAAGTCATCGCGATTTCGGCTATCGGGTGAACGGAGGTAGAAACACTCCCAGGGTAGCGAAACATGAAATTGCAATGCACCATTTGCTCGAGTGCATGGTCACCACCAATGGTCACAAGGGAGAAAGGTCTTAGCAGAGAGGAGCTAGTGCCCGTTTAGCGTTGAGGTTCGAACAATGCTTGGGAGAGAAGTCTCGTGTCTTAGGTGACCTGTGCATTTGGAGAAAGAACCCATGTAAGTGGGTTTGGGGTCTGGAAGAGACTCAAAGAGTCAATCAGACTGAGTATCTTGATCAATCCTAGACTAGGAGGTCGCACAACCCTTAGGAGAGAAAGGGGGGTTTGCATCACTATTCAGAGTTAAAAGGAATTTTTTTCCTTCATGTTTCCATATCTCCTCTTGGAGTGATTTTCCTTGAACCAATTTCGGGTTTATAATCCTCAATTTTTACTTCTCCCTTCTTCCTTCTCCCTTCTTGATTCTAGACTTGGTAAGCATACACACTCAAAAACCACATCAAACTGGATTACTAGCTAGGATACCAAATTGATCTAAATCTTTTACTTAGCTAGTTAATGACTTGATTGCTTTAAAGAGTGTGAAAACCAAGACAAGTAAAATATATAAAAAACCTATGAGGAGAAATAATAAGCAACAAAGAAATAAGAAAGACACAACGAGATGATAACGAATTTCACCCAATGTGGGCTACATCTCTGGGTTTTCTTCCAATGGAGTGGCCTCCTAAATTATGATGCAAAAAACAAGAAATTACATCAAGATCCTCAATCTCAAAGATGGTCCCCTTCTCTACTATAGTACAATGGCTTCTAAAAGCCTTCAGAACTACCTATCTCCCCTTTTCTATCCACCAAGAGGGCTTAAGAATTGGTATATAACCAAAGTTTACACACAATAATGTGGATTTAAAATGAATGACTCTCACATTCATGACCAAAGGAATGTCCCTAATGCATTGGTGTTTGGTCTTGTTATAATTTTTTTTATCAAAACAGACCCATGGTCGAGCCCACAGATTGTTGGGATCCATTGAAATTTGGGAAGATATGAAATATTTTTAAAATACAACAACAATAGTTTATGGTTCTTCCAAGCACTATGGCCCTGGGACATTGACTAGGGATATGGTTGATATTATTTATTGGAGAGAGACCAAAGTTCGAGCCCATGGGACTCCCATATTTGGTATCTCCATTACATATGACATTAAATGTGGAAGGTTTAGTGATGTTTACCAAGTTTGACCATTGGCTTGTTGGTTATGTCGTTGTGATTATAGCTTGGAGGTTGGGGGTTCGATCCCAAATAGAGAACCCTTTTCCAATTTAAACATATAAAATTCTTGGCCAATAGGAGACTGCCACATGGAAGCCTCAGATTGGTCCATGTCACTACGACACCATGCCACCAACCAACTCATATGCCACACCACCTGCCAAATTACATGCCATGCCACCTACTAGCTTGATTTCCACGTCATTCATCTACCACATGTCCACTACTCAACCTACCATGTGTCATGTACCATTGCCATGTGCCCACTTCTCAACCTACCACATGTCTTGTGCAATTTCCATGTGTCACCTCTATCCTTTTTTTTACCCTATTTGGAAAAAACTTTAGATTATGATATCTTTCTCATATAATTTTAGTTTGATCCCATTCAAGTGGCACCAAAAATCTCTCATCGAGCTCTTCATCACGATGAACTTTGCATTGAGTTTTGATACCTTTGAATTTTTAGGTATTCTGGATCCTCCTGAATCAATTGTTGAGTGGAGCAGGAAACAAGAATTGTCTCAAATTCTTGTGCAAAGCTCATAATCATCACTAAGGATGAGTATGTACCTCATGAAGTAGTAAAAGAGAAAAAGGTCCATGAACTAAAACCACCAGAGGAGGATATAGAAGTTTCTTCTAGTTATCCTTATCATCTTGAAGAAGAAATCGAATAGTCATGGAAAACATCCATTGAAGAACAAACACTGGAGTTGGAGACCAAAAATTTCCTTGCATATTTGTCACCATGTCCAAATCCCTTGTGCATTTAGGAGTTTGATGGGAAAAATTCCTATGGAGCTTATAGAATGACAACCAAAGAAGAGAACTAGAAAGAAAAATATTACATTGAATCATGGTTCCAAACAATCTTCAAGCCTCACCATTCGATTCTTAAACACTTCTTGGAACCATATCCATTAGAGCAACTAGTCCCTCATATTCTAGTATCTCTCAAAGTATATTTTTCAAACTTGAATATGCATGCATTTTTAATTCTGTTATGCACATGGTTACATTGGAAATACTCCTACACTTGAAGAAACACTTTTCTTTTCAATTAAAGTATGATATTGTAGAGTAAATAAATTAAATAGTAAAGAGAAAAATAAGTTATGCCAGGAAAAATAGTTTACTAGCAGAATTGGAAATGAACTTTGCTTGAAAACTAGGCAACTAGCAAGCATAGTTCACAATTAGTTATGCATGTAATATTTTTGTAATATTGTAATACGGTCCTTAAAAATCATTTTTTCTATGCCCGTGTTAGATGATGGGGGATCCCTTAAGGCCTCCTAACAAACATTTCCCCATTGACTCCAACACATTATCTGGGGTCGATTTTAGAGATTTGATAGTGCCTTGGAATTTGCATGCATTAATGGTATATCTCCTTCTTGTCAACCATGGGGATTCATTAAGGCCTATTGATTAATGAATCTTGCAGGTGAATCATGTTAGCGTTAGAAGTCACTCTTGGATTGCTACAGGAGCAGAGCCCAATGCCCATCAGTTTATGTTAGGAATAAATATAGTGGGTGATCAAATGGGTAGAGACCTAGGAAGGTATCACTCTAACTTAGGGACCAGGCTTGGTATGTAAAGAAAAAAGGAGGTCTTGATCTAACTTCCATCAGTGAGTTGATTGTAAAATGAGCAGGTGGAAGGCTTGGTGAGGAGAGTGAGCAATACTGCCTCGGGCATCATGCCTTTCAATAGCTTGAGGAAGAAAATCTCAGAATACAAGATCCTCTTGGTTCTGAGTTTCGGGGAACTAAAAGGTGACTTGACTGGATCCTCCAATTCCAAATCATTCAGCGTTGAGAAAATACAAGAACTGATTAGAGACAATGCAACTATTGCAGTGATCCAACCTACATCATCCTATAACAGCGCAACTCGACTGGATCCTCCAATTTTGAGCTGTTCTAACACAGTGTAAACAAAGAGATGGAAATAAGCTGACATTCATAAGGCAAGAAGTCTCAAGTGCCAATACATAACCAGAGCAACCAGTGCTTTGTTAAAACTTTACAATCAGGAGCCTAGCTCAACCATCGATCCTTACAAAAATGGTAAAGTTGCCTACATATACTCAAAGAAAAAAAACAACAACGAAACTGAGACATTGTATTAAAAACATTGCGTCTGCATGTCCACTGACAATTTGCACATGTAGTCTCTGGACGATTGTGCACTTATGACAGACACAATCGAACTCCTGACAGTCCTGCATATGAACCGACGTGCCTTTAATTCATCGTCGGACTTTCCATTTATGGCGGAGATGATGTCTAACCACCACCAACTACCTCAATAACTACTTCCTTGGGATTGAGAACGACTTGGCCAACTCTGCACTTTTGAGGCATGGAAGTCTTCGTGTGTGGCCACCTGGATCGACAGAACGGCCTGATGGATAAGACGTGGAGGCCAGTGCAAAGGCTGGGGCATATAATTGGAAATAGTGAATGGGCAGAACTGACATGGAACACAGGGCTCAAGTGGATAAGGAGTGGAGACGGCCATACAGATGAAGGCGACTGGGAGAGAAAGAGAGACACATGGCAAGAGGTGAGTGGGTGATGAGATGGAAAGGGGATAGGTGGACAGAGGGAAGAGGGCTGTGGAACTTGATGAAAAGGCGAAGAGCCATGGAAAAATGACAGGGAAACCGCAAGGTGGCAGGCTTGAGGGAAGGGGGAAAGATGAGTTGGAGGATGAGGAGAAGAACACCTGGCAGGAGGTGACAGGTGGGAATGAGAGAAAAAGGGGAAAAGGGATGGGCTAGGATGGCACTGAGTGGAAGGCGTACGCTGGAAGGTGGAGGATATTGGAGAAGTGACAATGTGGGGCCTGCCAAGAGCCGCCAATTCCAGACCCCCCCTGCCCCCCCCTTTGTTAAAGGTAGAATTGCAAGGGGGGTCCAGAATCCAACCTTGACCGCAGATCTGGGCGCTCTGATGTAGGCTGTTGAGAGATGCGCGGCCAATTCTGGACCCCCCCCTGCCTTAAAGGTAGAATGGCGAAGGGGGTTTGGAATCCAATACTGACCGTAGATCTGGGCGCGCAGATTCTGGCTGACCAAATTTGCTCGCAGCTTACCCAAATATGCAATTGCACCCCAACTTAGGATAAGTGGGCCTTTACTCCATTGTTTTCCCTCTTTTCGCCAATGGGGGGTGTCTTTTAGGAAAAATACCCCTCTTACATGTTTAGGTGCTAACAAATCGAAAGCATCACATCTATTTGTACATGTCAAGATGCACTAAGGTACTTTAGAAATCATTTTCCTTAAAGGTGAGTTGCTTCACATTGGTTAACGACATACCTTATTGGTCGTTATTCCAACAATTTCTCTTCATGTTCGACATCAACACATTTATTCACATGATGAGAATTGTACATCAGTTCTGGGTAGCCTTTGAAGACTATTTGATTTCATGGTATCAGTAATAGCTTGCAGTAGCTCATTTCCTTGTTCTAAAATGTTTCTATTCAACATGTTCAATTCAGATTAAGTATTCATATCCTCATATTTCATATTTCCAATTTTCTTTTATTATCAATGACTCTCAGTCCTTATATATTTCATCTTCAGTGCTCGTCCCTTTTAACAAAAACTTCAATATTTGTAATTTCAGCAATTACAGATAGTCTGGTAACTAGTAAGCATTCCTATTGTAACACCCGTGTTTCCCCCATTATCTAAATATAAGTATTATCATGACCAAACTATAAACAGATCTATTATGTGATCAGGTGAAGACAATGGAATTTAATTTATTTTGTAATTGAAATATTTTATTATTAATGCAAGAGAGAAATGTTCAACT
>JASDQU010370697.1:47358-62744 GCA_032191745.1 Picea mariana | reverse complement strand
AATAAGGCAAGTTTTAACCAAATGGTCCTGCAAAACATATTGTAATGTTCAGAAGGAGGATTGGGGGTGTTGTTGTTGTTGTTGTTGTTGTTGTTGTTGAAGACGACCTTGGAGAGCATGCTCCAAAAAAACTCTTTTCATACAAGAAAAAATTTTTTGCTTCTCGATGACAACAAGGGTTAGATCTAGGTTAGCTTACCCGGAAGATGCACCTTTTCCTATATGTTTCTGATTTGTCAAGATCACACAAGGTGCGGGGAAAAGAGAATATGCAGATCTAAAAGATTAGCAGCCCGGAAATAAAAAATACAAACCGAAATAAAATCAAAACTTGGTAAAAATTAAAAAAAAAAATGTGTGTTCAGACTTTATACCTCCAGATCTGACTATAATGGCCATATCTTGGGAAAACGGAAACCTTTTCGAGTGAAACGAAAAGTGTTCCTGAATGAAATGAGTGCTGTAGATGCAATGGAAGAGTCCTCTCAGCCCATAAATGTATGGAAATTCCAGAAAATGGAGATGAGGCAACTCGGCTTCACGATCTCGATCTACAACAGGAGCGGGTCTTCAAACAGGCTCTGATACCATGTTCGACAATACAGGTATTCCAACAGAGGACGAACACCTTCAGTAACCACTCACATAACCAGATCAAAGATCAACGCACCGATGTTTTCACATGGTAAAACCCCTACGGGGAAACATCCACGACCCCAGCCAACACGACCACTTGGACCAGTTTATTAATGCAAAGAAAAAGATTACAGAGATATTTTACAAGAGAGTTTCTCACAATCGATCATCGGAAAATGACCCTCCATGCTCTTTAAATAGAGATCATGGACCAATCGGGTGTTAAGTCATGGATCAATGGCCATTAATATCGAGGAGAGTATGAACCGTCGGATAACTCTATGCCGGGAACATATCGTGACCGTCGGATTTCCTAACTACAAATGCATACTAAAGAAGCACACTTTTACCTAACGACATATTAGACCAAGTAGATCTTAAATAACTCCCAAGTGTCTAAATATCCTAACACTTATTGGATGTTGACACATGAATTACAAGAGTTAAAGATACATTTGAAGGACTTATTAGACTTGGGACTTATACGTCCAAGTGTATCACCGTGGGGTGCACTAGTGATTTTTGTAAGAAAGAAGGACAAACCATGGAGGATTTTCATTGACTATTGTCAATTAAACAAAACCACTATAATATCCTCAAATTTTAGAAAAATAAATTCTAGGTTTAAATTTAGAAATAAATTTATGTTTTTGGAAAATTTGGATTTTGAAATAATTTTTCATTTATGGAAAATCCGAATTTGGAATTTTGGATTATGTAATTTATTATTTGATGACTATTGGGAAAATATTGACTTTCCCAATTGTCCTCTTTTATTGGACACATATATGAGACAAACTTTTAATAAATTAAACGCTAGAAGACAAATGGAACAACCAGGTTTAAAATAGTTGACCATGACTCCATGAGTGGGGAAAATGTTTGAGTTACCTTAGGGATGATTTTTACAAGTGGAAGAATTTGAATTTGACCACTAGAAGCCCCTAAAATTCAGGGATTTGTAAAGCTACAAAATTCCCCATGGAGGGAAAGGAATAGAAATACCTAGGCACAAGAATATATACAACATATGTGGGAGGCAGGATGTTGGTGCAGACCTCCTGCCCTCAGAAGAAGATCCATGTAGGATCTTCTCTAAACCTAGACAAGGGTTAACTGAACTCCTTGTTTAAGCCCAAAAAAGGATTTTGGGTCTCACGAGTTGGGCACTTCTAATGCAATGCCGCAGCTCTTGGAAATAGATGAAATGAGAAATTTTGAATGGGCTTAAGTTGTAAGAACCCTCTTCATCCCCTTTTCCAATATGACCACAACCAAGACTTACACAAGAACCTTTCGCAATTCACGACTTCGTGAGTCGGAGTGTCGAGCTACCGTTCTCTTCCCTCGTGAATCATCAAAACACGATAAGTCAATGCTATGTGGACTCTGCCAAAGTGATGGGTACACACCACTTGTCTCTTCCGCTTTAATCTACTTATGGGGTGAGCTCTTGCCACTTGTCCACACAGATTTTCTGGCTTTTGCAACTCGAGTGAACAACCAACAGTCATTCCTCTTCCTCTATGTATCCTCGGCTCCGAAATCGTACCCTCGACAAGATCTACGGCTGTGTGCCTCCCTCAATCCAACGGTCCTGGTTGTATCGGGATTTCACAACCCAAGAATTTGTAACTCTTGAGTCCAACATTGAACTACTCCTCTTCTCGATCCCCGATATGGAAAATTCACATACGAGATCAACGGTTCTCGTTGATACGAATTTAATGGTAACTACTCCTCCTAAGCTTATGGGTGTTGAAAGACTCAGTCTTAATCCCTCTGCTGGTCTATCAGATCCAATAGCCTATGGAACTTGGCACTTCCCCTTGAAGCGATTCCACCGTCAAATTCAACTTATCAAGGACTTCTAGCCAATTGACTTGGCGTCCTCCCTCCTGAACTTGACTTCTGTGAGACGATTTCAACCTCCGCCTCCCGTTGAACACTTCATAGGTTCTATCCCTTCTGATCTTTTGCTTGTGAACTCAAGGCTTCCAAAAGGGTTCCTGCACACACTCCTTTCAGCAACTTTCAAATATTCTCTGGTTATTTGGAACTTCTAACTCTGCGCACTCTTTGCAGCAACAGTCCTTCAACCTTCTTTGCTCAGCCTGCACACACCTTGCATGGCTCTGTGCCTTGCTAGCACTTCTACCTGTAAAGAAAATTTGAATCTCCTCTGAGAGTTCTGAGATGAATTTCAGAACCTGGTCAACACACTCCTTGCGGACCCTCCACTGCACTCTTTGTAGGGGTTCTCAGAAAGAGAAACAACTGAAAATCATTCTCCCCTTTTTTCAGAATTCAGACATTTAACATAGAATTATAGAGCATACACACACATATAATTGAAATAAAATGCATACAGAGAATGAAAACAAGCCTGCAACATAGCATTCAACAGGTGGTTCCAACAACCATAACAAACAAATAGATTTGAATCAAAGCTTTCTTCTATTAATTCCAGTGCTCCTATACATGGAAAACAACAACTAAAATGCATAAAATTCTTTGTTCTTCTATATTCTTCTCTGCAGGTCTACAGCTTATGAATTCTAAATTATGTTACAATGATACAAGGGTTCAGGGTGTCTATCATCTGTTTTCCCTCCTATGCTCTTAAACTGTCTAATCTATTAAATTAAATATACCTACTTGCATTAAACACACATAAATGCCTATTACATTCGACAGATAGGAACATACGCTCCAAAATCAGTTTGGATCTTCGATATATAAATTCTAATGCACTTTACTCCCATCCATTACATTAATGCTTCAGATTTTAAAATTCAAAACGTTTTCACAAACAAATTTTCAAATTTCATCTTCGCTTCCACTTGTCTCTTGGGCTAGGCGTGTGCTTTGGCTTTCTACGATGCTCCTGCATCATACTCCCTCGCTTGGAAATTTTCATGAAATCTTGTTCATGTGCTCTTGCACGGTCTGTCCATGTCTCTGAATTTCTTCTTCACTCTCCCAGCTGGCATCTTCAATTGGATGTCCTTTCCACTTGACCAAGTATTCAAAATACTCTTTTCTCCTAGTCTTTTTGCTAATCCTCTTGTCAATTATTCTTTCCATCTATGGCTTTTCAGCTACAGGCATTTGTTTCATCCATAGAATTTCTTCATGTTCACCCTCTGCTCCTGCTTCTTCAGATCTGTAAGGGTACAAATCCACGACATTGAATATTGGTGAGATTCTGACCCCATCTGGTAATTCAATCTCATATGCGTTTGCCCCAAATTTTCTTATGACCTTGCACGGTCCAATTTTCTTCATCTTCATCTTGTTGTATGTTCCCCTTGGGAGCCTTTCCTTCCTAAAATGCCTAAGAATCAAATCACCAACTTCAAATTGAAGTTCTCGCTTGTGTTGATCTGCTCTATGCTTGTGCTCTTGACTCGAATTCTGCAATCGCTCCTTGATTCTGCTATGAAGCTCCTTCATTCCTTTTGCAAAGTCCTCTACATTAGCACTCCTGAATTCAAATTGTTCTGAATCTTTCAATTCAGAGACTCCCCTTGGCTACATTCGATATATAATTTGTAATGGACTCTATCTTGTGCTTCTATTGGGTGAATCATTGTAAGCGAATTCCATTTCTGGTAGAATGTGATCCCATTGACTATGGTGTTCAGTCACTAAGATCCTTAAAAAATCTCCCAAACTCCTGTTCACAACCTTTGTCTGTCCATCCGTCCGAGGATGGTAATTTGAGCTAAAAGACAAGTTTGTCCCCAGCTTCTTCCATAAGGTCCTCCAGAAATTTCCTATGAACTTGGTATCTCGATCAAAAACTATACTCCTTGGTAAGCCGTGAAGTCTGATGACTTCCTTGAAAAACAGGTTCGCAATATGAGTTGTGTCACTGGTTTTCTGGCATGGTATGAAATGTGGCATCTTCAAAAATCTGTCTACCACTACAAAGATTGAATCATATGCCCTTGGTAGTCCTAATATGAAATCCATGCTTACTGCGTCTCATGGCCTTTTGGGTATGGGTAATGGCTGATATAAACCCGTGTTCTGCCTTTTTCCCTTCGTGTGCTGACAAATTCTGCACCTATCCACAAATTTCTTCACATCTGTCCTCATCCCTGGCCAG
This sequence comes from Picea mariana, assembly GCA_032191745.1. Classification (NCBI taxonomy): domain Eukaryota; kingdom Viridiplantae; phylum Streptophyta; class Pinopsida; order Pinales; family Pinaceae; genus Picea; species Picea mariana. The sequence continues at coordinate 57,994 of JASDQU010370697.1, read as the reverse complement.
TAATATGAGTCATTCAAATTTGAGAATGTTTTGTCATGACTAAAGTGTCCGACCAATCCTCCATTGTGTTTTTCCTTCAACAGATTCTCCCTCATGGAGCATTTTGGAATACATAGCTGATTTCCCCTGAACAATAGTCCATCCTGGATCATGTACTCTGCCCATTGGCTTCTGTCCCTGAGAATTGGATTCTTAGACACCTCATATGCCTCTTTGAAATTTGTATCATCCCCGTACATTTATTTGAGGTTATCAAAACCCAAAGTTTTAACTCTAAATTCCTGCATAAGAAAACATTTCCTGCTCAAAGCATCAACAACTTTGTTAGCAGTTCCAAAAATATGCTTAATCACAAAAGTAAAATTCTGCATGTATTCAACCCATTTAGCACATTTTTGGTTCAACTTCTCCTGTCAAGTCATGAATTGCAAAGCATGATTATTGCTATACAAAACTAACTCTTTTGGAACCAAATAGTGCGTCCATTTCTTCAGTGCTTGTATGACTGCATAGAATTCTTTGTCATACGTGGAGTACTTAATCTTTTCTTCATTTAGTTTTTCACTGAAATACATGACTAACTTGTTGTCTTGTCTTAAGACCACTCCAATGGAAAATCCACTTGCATCACACCTGACCTAGAATGTCTTGCTGAAATCTGGAAAAACTAGAATTGGTTTCTCAGTGATCTTCTTCTTTAACGGGTCAAATCTCTTCTCCGCTTCCTCCATCCAGTGAAAATATTTATGTCTTTTATTCACTGTATCCATCATCGGAGTGCTAATTCCATTGAAGTTTCGAATGAATTTCCTGTAGAAACTAGCCAAACCATGGAAGATTCGAACTTCAAACATGCTCTTTGGCGATGGCCAATCCTTAATCACCTTTATCTTTTCCAGATCCATTTTCAATTCATTTTCAGAGATAACAAAACCCAAATAAATGAGTTTTTTCCTCATAAATGACAATTTCTTCATGTTGATCAACAATTTCTCTTACTGTAACATTCTCATCACTGTAGATAAATGCTTCAAATGCTCTGCTTCAGTTTTGCTGAAAATTAATATATCATCAAGATATACAATGACGGATTTCCCAATGAAATCCTTCAGGACTTTGTTCATCAACCTCATGAAATTACTGGGCACATTTTTCAAACCAAATGGCATGACAGGCCATTCATACAGCCCTTCATTCATCTTGAATGTTGTCTTCCATTCATCACCTTCTCTAATTCTAATCCGATGATATCCGTTTTTCAAATCAATCTTTGAAAAAAACTTTTCTCCACTCAAGCAATCCATCAAGTCATCCATCCTTGGCAATGGGAACCTATACCTGATGGTAATTTTGTTGATTTGTCTTGAGTCTCTACACATTCTCTAGCCACTGCCCTTCCTTGGGCTGAGCACTGTTGGAACAACACATGAACTCAATCTCTCTCGAATCAATCCTTTTTCCATTAAGTCCTGGACCTGTCTCTTAACTTCTTCATTCTCTTGCGGCATCAATCTATAAGATTCTTTGTTTAGAAAAATGGCTCCAGGTATAAGATCAATATGATGAATTATACTCTTGATAGGTGGCAATGAACAAGGTAGTTCATCCATTACTATATCAGCAAATTCTTCCAGCAACTCTTGGATTTCTTCCGGTAAATCATCTATCCTAGTGTTGTTCAAAAACATTTTGGGCTTCCTAACCAAAATGAATTGTGTGTCTTCCTTCTTCTTGACTTCCTTAAGAAGTTCCTTCCCACTCATGAGAAGTACACTTTTTCTCATCTCTGTTTTCACCTCTTTATCCTTAATTGGCAACAACATGTGCATCCTAACATTTTTTTCCAGAGTGTACGTGTTCTTTCTCCCATCATGCACCACATTTCTGTCATATTTCCATGGTCTACCCAGCAATAGATGAAAAACATCCATGGGCATGACATCACATAATATCTCATCTTTATATCCTCCTATTTTAAATTCAACTAAACATTATTTAGTGGAATTTAACTAATGTCCTTTTTGTAGCCACAAAACTTTGTATGGGCTTGGATGCACAACAGTCTCCAGCTCCAGCTTTTCTACCATTTCTGTAGATACAAGATTATTTTTGGTACCCCTGTCCACTATGACCTTGCATACCCTATATTTAGTTTTGTAAGCAATCCGAAATAGACTGTTTCTTTGGGCTGGGTTCTCTGGCTCGTTCTCTAGTTTCAAGAGAACTTTCTACATCATCAAAGATCTTCCACCCTCAATGTCCTCTGCCTCAACATTCCATCCTTGAGCTTTGACAATGTGAGTTTCACCACCATATTTCTTCCTATCTGAATACTCATAGGATTTATATCCGATTTTTCCACAGAAAAATCATTTCACTTCACCTCCTCTGCCTCTTCCTCTTCCTCTGGCTCGAGGAAAAGTATTTCTATCAGTATACTGTCTCCCTTATGAGATTCCTCTTCTCTCAGATTGAGTTTGAGGTTTCTTCCCCTCTTCTTTAGGTTTCTGAGTACTGTCCTGAGCAATTATCTTGCCTCTGCTTTGACTTCTACCTCGGCCTCTTTAACCTTGCTTTCGGCTCATATTCTCTTAAGCTTTTAGAGCCATATGATAAGCATCTTCTATGGTTCGAATGGTCATCATTCTCATCTCGTCCCAAATGTCATATCGTAGACCATTCATATACCTGGAAACTTTCTCATAATCTCTTTCCAGATGACCTGCTTTGATGTTTATCCTATTGAACTCTTCAATGTATTCTTTCACTGACATTGGCTTCTGTCTCAAATTATGCATCCTCTGAAACAGATTTATTTGATAATCCCTAGGTATAAACATGGATTTCATTTTTGCAACCATTCTATCCTAGCTCTTGATTTTTTTCTTTCCCTTGCAACATCTATCAGCCTACAGTTCATTCCACCACAATGTTGCATGCCCTTTAAGTCTAGTAACGACATGTTTGACTTTATTGTCTTCTTCGACATCCTCATAGTAGAAGTGTTTGTCTAAAGTTTTAATCCAATATAGAAGATCTTCAACATCTAGGTTGCCTTCATACATTGGAATTTCCATTTTTTCCCTAGCACCTGTCCTTGCAACAACCTTGAATAGGCATTCTTCTGCATCATCTTCGACTGCAAGTTCTTCTCCTTCGTTTTCATCTTCATTTTCACTTTCATCTTCATTGATATCCCCATTGTCAACTGTTTTACTCTATTCCCTCTCCATAGCATCAAGTCTGGCATGTAATTCATGCACTTCTCTTTCCACTGCTAGATCAGGTATGGGCCTTTCTCTTCTTCTCGGCAGCATGGCTATAAAATTCCTCTTTTTTCTATGTTGTAGAAAGCAAAGAATCTGTTCAGGGCTCTGATACCACAATTGGTGCAGACCTCTTGCCCTCACGTCGAGATCCATGCATGATCTTCTCTAAACCTCAAAAAGGGTTAACTGAACTCCTTGTTTAATCCCACAAAAGGATTTCGGGTCTCGCGATTTGAGCACTTCTAATGCAATGCCACAGCTCTTGGCAATAGCCAAAATGAGAAATTTTGAATGGGATTAAGGTGTAAGCCCCCTCTTCAGCCCCTTTTCCAATATGACCACAACCAATACTTACGCAAACACCTTTCACAATTTGCGACTTCATGAGTCGGAGTGTCGATCTCCCCTGCTCTTCCCTCGTGAATCCATGAAACACAATAAGTCAACGCTATTTGGACTTTGCCAAAGCGACGCGTACATGCCACTTGTCTCTTTCGCTTTACTCTACTTACGGGGTGAGCTCTTTCCACCTGTCCACACAGATTTTATGGCTTTCTCAACTCGAGCGAACAACCAATAGTCATTCCTCTTCCTCTATGCATCCACGGCTCTGAAATCATACCCTTGATGAGATCTATGGATGTGTGCCTCCCTTGATCCAACGGTCCTAGCTATATCGGGATTTCACAACCCGGGAGTTTGCAACTCTCGAGTCCAACCTTGAACTACTCCTCTTCCTGATCCCCGATATGGAAAATTCACATATGATATCAACGGTTCTCGTTGATCCATATTTAACAATCACTACTCCTCCTGAGATTATGGGTGTTGAAAGAGTCTCAGTCTTAATCCCTCCGCTAGTCTATCAAATCCAACAGCCTACAAAACTTGTCACTTCCTCTTGAAGCGATTCCACCATCCGATTCAACTTCTCAAGGACTTCTGGCCAATTGACTTGGTGTCCTCCGTCCTAAACTTGACTTCTGTGAGACGATTTCGACCTCTACCTCCCTTTGAACACTTCATAGCTTCTATCACTTCAGATCTTTCGCTTGCGAACTCAAGGCTACCAAAAGGGTTCCTACGTGCACTCCTTTCGAACTCAAGGCTTCCAAAAGGGTTCATGTGTGCACTCCTTGTGATAACTTTCAAATAACCTATGGTTATTTGGAACTTCTAACTGTGCCCACTCTTTGCAGGAACAATCCTTCAACCTTCTTTTCTCAACCTATGCACACCTTGCACAACTCTATGCCTTGCTAGCACTTTTGCCTATAAAGAAAATTTGAAACTCCTCTGAGAATTCTAAGATGAATTTTAGAACCTGGTCAACACACTCCTTACGGACCGTCCACTACACTCTTTGCAGGGGTTCTCAGAAAGAGAAACAAATGAAACTCATTCTCCCCTTTGTCCAAAATTCAAACATTTAACATAGAATTATAGATCATACACACACATAGCATTGACATAAAATGCATACAGAGAATACAAACAAGCCTGCAACATACCATTCAATAGGTGGTTCCAACAACCATAACAAACACATATATTGGAATCAATGCTTTCTTCTATTAATTCTAGTGCCCCTGTACATGGCAAATAAAAACTAAAACGCATAAAATTCTTTGTTCTCCTATATTCTTCTCTGTAGCTCTACAACTTACAAATTCTGAATTATGTTACAATGATACAAGGGTTGAGGGTGTCTATCATCCATTTTCCCTTCTATGCTCCTAAACTATCTAATCTATTAAATTAAATCTACCTACTTGCATTAAACACACATAAATTCCTATTACATCCGGTGGATAGGAACATACACTCAAAAATCAGTTTGGATCTTCGATACATAAATGCTAATGCACTTTCCTCCCATCCATTACATTAAATCTTCAGATTTTAAACTTGAAAATGTTTTCACAAAAATGTGTTCAAATTTCATCTGCATGTCCAACTATCTCTTTGGCTAGGCAGATGCTTTATCTTTCTATGATGCTCCTGCATCATATGTTGCTTAGTATGTTAGGAATTGAGAATTATTTGTTGTTATGAGCAATTGTAGTGTGAGGTAAATCATATTATGATATGTTGATGGTGACTATATACGAAGAGGGTAATTTAGTTCACCCTTATGGACACATGGTCAGGCTAGGGGGTGATCAAGACAAGTGATTGTGGTTGTTCTATTCTATGGTTGGGTGGACCATGGCTATTCCATTTGTTTCCTAGCATCATCTTTTTCATATATGTATTTAATCTTTGTATTTAAATTTTTGGTACTATTCTAATGATGTTTTATTATTTATACAATTGTTTCCATATCTTATGTTATTTCATTTGGAAACAAAATCTATTTGAAAGAACTGTATATCCATATTTAGTTGATATGGGTTGCCACTATGTAAAATAGCTGTAGTAGGATGTTATTGATAGTGTAGTTTCTATATATGAATATAGAAATACATAAGAATAAACAATACTACTTTATATTTTTTGTTGTTATGTCGAGCAAAAGAATAATAGTCCTAATACATGTTTTGTCAAATATGAAAAAAAGACATTTGATACAACATAGTACAAGCCTTTTGAGAAAAAATGATATACATATTTATTACCATCAATAGATCAATTATCAAAATGTTATAGCTTGAGCTCCTTATATACTAGAACTCCCTATCTAGTCGAAACATAAATTCAAAGAACTACATAAATCTGTCCATGAATACTAGCAAGGATAGGTGGATGAAGATGGAACCTGAATACCTTTTGTGGACAGGTTGCACACTTCTCCAAGTGAAGTGGTTGTACTCCCAAACCTGTAACAAAAATATTAAAGAATTAGTAACTTACTAATGTATGAAATGATTAAAGATGCATCAAATAAAGAGTCCAATATACTTAACCTGGTTTTTCGATGTCATAATTGGACCATCCTCGTTACTATGCGAAGCCATCAATCCAATACCTGAGAAGGGGAGTGGGTGCGTTATCCATCTGATGGGTTCCCTCGCAAGACAAAGGGACCCATCATCAATTTATATACATGCACAATTATTATTACTAGCATAAGCAGTAAAACATAAGCAAATCTTTCAATTGAGAACAATAACCTTGATAACCTGTCGGTCATAAGTTTGATAAAGTAAAATATTGACATAGTGAAAGGAATATCAACATAAACAAGAAATAGAGATATAAGAACCAATGGACATTACTTTGGAGAAGAGTAATTAAACTCCTTACGGAGGGCCCAAGTAATTTGAAACAATTATGTAAACAAAGCTACCTTATAAGAGAACGAATTTAACAATTGCACAAGTATTACTTCAAAGGAAGTGTATAAGAGAAAACCCGTGTGAAGAAAAAAATAATGGTGTAGAGATTTTGTTAACATAAACATATAATCAAAGTTTAGAGGACATGCTTTGAATGTATGTGATGGATCAACATAAACATTGAGAAGAATTTTTACCTTTGGTAGAGTTTGCATACAACAACATCAAAATGTGATAAAGATGACACCTTTTGAGTTTTTATATGGATGATCATGTAGAACACCCTTGATTTAGGATCGACTAGAGAATAGGGTCCTGGTAGGACCAGAGGTGATCCAATAAATGGAATATCATATGCAATCCCTAAAGAAAACTATTAAATAAGCTCAATACTAACAAAAACATTATGGAGATGTGCATTGTATAGACCATAGTTATGAGGTAGGTGATAAAGTATTTTTATGGATGAAGTCGCATAAGAGTTCAATTAAGTTTGGAAAGGGTCCTAAACTCTCACCAAGGTTTGTGGGACCTTTCTAAGTTGTCAAAAAGAAAGGACTCGTGGCCTACCGACTATCCTTACCTATTCTTTTAGGTGTATGCACAATGTGTTTCATGTTTTAGTTTTATGTCATTATATTTCAAATCATTCACATGTTATTGACATGAGTTCATTGCAAGTATCAAACAAGGGTGCTCTCATAGTGGAGTCGATCCGCATACTAGATCATCTCACTCGACATCTACGACGTCGAATAGTTTATCAGGTCAAGGTCTAGTGGGATAGTTATAGCCCACATTCTGCTACTCAGGAGAACATATATGAGATGCATCAACAACTTCCTTATTTATTTTGATAGTTTGATATATAGATTATGATATGGTAGATTATGATTATGTTTTGGTTTATGAGTTTTGTTGTGTAGAGTATTGAGATTTATATGTTATTTATTGATGTATAGTAGTGACAAGGTATTATGATGAGGTTTCCTAAGTGTGCATGAAACATGATAGGATGAGGATCCTAATGGAATCAACAAACATCCTCGGACTCTAGATTGAGTCAGGGAGTGAAATTTTATTTTGTTTTGAGTACTTGATTTATAAGCATATATTATCGATGATGATTAGTATGGATTTCGTGTATATGGATTTTTGACATTATCATTTTCAGTGGATGCATGCATGGTGATGCTTGCTAATCTGACTCACATATGGAGTAAAGGGGTCATACACAGATACTATACAGATGAGGGAGAGGTGTAGCTTCATCCTTTTCAAAAACTAATAACACTCTCGTTGTGACCTTGTTCATAGAGGTTCATGATGTCATGATATCGGACTGACACAATCACTCACAAGGATTTTTGAGGGGCGTCCAATAAGGTGGTTACCTTATTCCTGAGAAAGCCCTTTGTTTCACACAAGGATGATCAATGGAGTGTTGACTCCAAGTGTCCAAAAAACTTCCAAACTAGTCAATAGTGAGTGACATCCTTGGAGCACGAAAGTGCATCTTGAAGAGCACATTGCATAAACAAAATTGTCACTCAACAAAAATCTAGAAGGCCTAGAAAGTTTAAATGAATTCTTAGACTTTGTTAGAAAATAGTACACATTATTTTTAATAAATTGTAAACTAGAAAAATAACAAAGAGTTTAAGTAGTCTAAGATGTTTGACTAAATAAAACATTGAAATGGTTAATGGAAGTTATAATTAATAATTTTAGAAAAAAAAAGAATAAGAATCAAAAGTTGGGCATGTGCACAAGTGTGCATGAAAATAAGAAAATGAATTTTTAATTAAAAGAAAATAAATTCATGAAAGAATAGGTGATCTACATAGAGTTAGTATACCTAGTGAATCCACTACTAAGAGAAGAGTTTAATTACTTAAAATTGTTTAATTGTGAATGAGAAGACATGTGTCAATGCAATTTTTCATATAAAATAAATGGTGAGAACTTATCCTAATGTTGGATGATTGTGCTGGTGAAATATTATTAACCAAGTTTGTGAAGAAGAAAGGAATTTGCGCAAGTTCTGATTGAAGATCATCATTTAACAAACTTCAGTTGGTTAAGGTATTTATTTATCATATTAGTTTTTATTGATTTGGAAAAAAAAAAATTGTTGTAAACTTTTGGTTCGAAAGATAAATGTAAATGATTCTCTAGAATAATTTGTGTTGAATTTAAATTATTGGATATTAATTAAGATTGTGAATATCAGTCGAATACTTGCATTTTCAAAGAGAATAAGCGTTCATCTTTCTGGAGCTGTTACTATTTTTCGCTATCATTGATGGGTACATACTTCCTTAAGTTTCAAATTGAACAAAATATTGTATCTCTTATAATTTAAGATTTAAGGTTGGATATTGTATCTCTTATATTTAATCTTGTAATTCTGCAGTGCGGATATGGTTCCATAATTGATCTTATAAATTCTGCAGTGCAGACGTGGTTCCATATTTAATCTTAAGATTAAATATAACTTTAATTATTAGGGCAGACGGAACCTCGTTAATTAGTTCATGTGGTAAGGTTTCGTTCTCATAATCGTGATCCCTTCTGCTTGCGATGGGAGTAGTGAGGATCCTCTGCAATTTAACCACTCTTGCAATTACTCTGAAGCATGATTAAGCCCCTGTTTTAAACGCTAAACTTGATTAACATTGACCGAAAAACGTAAAGGCAATAGAGTCATCGGATTAATCATTTTTCTTAAAGTTCATAAGTATGAATGGTCGGGTCAAGTCACTTCCAGGTGCCACGATAATATTCAATTAGGCTTGATTCACCAACTTAGGTTAAATAGGAAATGTCGTGACAAGGGTCCCCATACGGAGACCAACAAAGGTTTATACCACAAGAAAACCCATACATGAGAAGTGAAGCTTAGAATTTAAAAACCTACCATAATATCCTTAGTATAGATTCAAACTTATGACATGAAATCTATAAGGTAGGATAGGTAAGCTAATACTCTTATTTAAGGCAAAGTTTCCAAAGGTAAGAGATGTCATACATTGATGTTTTAATTAATTGATTAATGCTTCTTATTTAAGGTGAATATAAAATATCATTATTTAAGGTGAATATAAAATATCATGGTATAAAAAGTTTATTTTTTGGTATGCGACATAATGGTATCAGAGCTTTAGGAACCACACTTGGCCTCATGAGTTCAAATGTGAAGATTGATTTACTATTGTTGTATTTCTTCTTACCACTAGGAAGAAGATTATGATTTGCATGAAAGATGACAAAAGCATATATTCTACCTAAAGAAGGATTTCATTAAAATGAACCAGGAAATCCTGAACAAAGAAATATTGGTGAAGGAAATATATGTGTTAATTTGAATGAAATGAGGGATAACAAAAAATCAATATTAATTCATATTGTATAGGGTCTAAATGAATTGAAAATTGTTAAAGATGATAATGAACGAATTATAAAGACATAAGAAAAAATTAATGCAATATTGTTAGACACGTTAGGTAATCATAATTTTAACAAGAATAAAGGTCAATTTTCCAGTAATTCAAAAACTAATCTGCAAAAGAAGTCTAGGAAATTTGAAGGCACTAAATCAATAACATAATCTATTTTCACCGAAACTAAAACTTCAAATGAGGATAGTGCCAAATTAGAACAAAGAAATAAAAAAAAAACATAATCACCATGAGGAAATTATTGGAGAATTCAAAAAGATAAAACCTCCAATATTTAATGGTGAAATTGAGACTGAAGAGGCACAAGCTTAGCTTTCAAAGATGCAAAAATACTTTCATAAATATAATTATTCAATTGAACTTAAAGAAAGAATGACTATCTATAATATGAAAAGAATGTCTATCTATAATATGAATGAGAAAGAATATATTTGGTGCCAATATATAAAAATGGTCAAAAATATCAAAGAACATAAAATCACTTGGAAAAATTTTAAGAGATATTTTAACAAACAAAACAATATCTATGAGAACAATATTATGAAAGTAAGGATAAATAATTCTATGAACTAAAATTGGGAAATTTAACCATGAAGGAATTTTGTAGAAAATTTGTAAGCTTATTATG